>CYKH01002228.1:0-38571 GCA_001460835.1 Bodo saltans | reverse complement strand
TAAAAATGTGTTGTGGCGCTTGTTGTTCAAAAAAAAAAAACACGTAGGGAAACAGGTATTGGATTCTTAGTGTGGACAACTCTTGAAGTGGTTGTAATAAGTCACCACAAACGTGAACTTTCCAAAAAGAAAAGAATTCAGTGAATCAAAAAAAATAGTACAGAGTATCAACTGGGGGGAACGATTCGCGATGTGATCCAAGTGTCCTCGCGGCTTGTGTTCTTCAAATCACACGATGAAAAATTGTAGACCTTGATGTTTCAGTTGAAGAAGCATCAAAACAAAATCTACAAAAATTGCATGATCGACGAATTTCCGTGCTGAATCGTATTCGCTATTTTGGTCGTGATGGCATCGTTGTTCACAAACCCTAAAAACCGTCTACGCTGATTATCCAGAAGGTGAACGTGACTACGAAGCTCGTTGTTGTCTTCTTGAAGTCGCGCAACTTCGTGAAGCAAGCGATTGTATGTGGCAACTGGTACTGCCCCAGCCACAGCAGCGGGCGGCGGGGGGCCAGCAGGTGACAGCGCTGCACTTCCTCCTGGCTGCTGAGGAGCAGTCACAGCAGTAAACACAGCAACATCGATGACAGTTTGCGATCCTGTGGAAATGTGCCGGGGACGTCTCGCAGGAGAGGAAGTGGTGGTATCTCCTTGTATGAGCAAACTTGCTACATCGACGGATCCATTCGCAAGAACAGATTGGCGACCACTCATTCCATACAGCTGTGAGGCGGGGGTTTGGGCAAGAACACTTTTCAACTTATGCTCTTCTAGCAGAGCTTCCCATTTCTTGCGCTCTAATGCTCGATCCTCCTCAAGCTCTTCCATGCGCCTTCTGAACAGCGTGCGTTCTTTGTCTGCATCCGTCAAGGTGTCTTCGTACGCCCCGATTGCGGACATGTGAGCTTCAAGCAACACTCTCAGCATCACCACCACTTCCCGTTGCGCTACTTGCAGTTGTTCACGGAAACTCTTGACTTGGATGGCGATCGACTGCGCACTGAACTGTTGCGTGCCACCCATTCCTCCACTCCCTCGCGAAGCAGATGGCGAAGAGTTCTCTAGTGGGGGGAGGTCTCGCACCTCACCAAGGACGCTTTGATCTGGGAGGTTTGTTGTCCTCAGCAGTTGATCGCCAACGGCTGAGGTCACTGTGTTGAAAAAGTCGAACAGTCCAGCCGAGGCTTCCACGACATCGTGGGAGATTTCAGAATAGGCGGCGTGATCATGTTGCATCCACGCCGTTCGGTTGGAGCTCTCGGCGATAGATTGCCGCAGGCGCTTCACTTCTTCGTCCCTCCGGCTTAGTGCAGTCTGTAGCGACTGTGCTTGTGTTGCGTCGCTCTGTAACGTCTCAATGGTCTTGCGCAACGTGTTGACTTGCTCTGCGTGGCGGCGCTCCAGATCTGTGAGATGCTCTGCTTGTTTTTGTGAGCCTTGTTGTGCTTCAGATGACAATTTCGACGTGAATTCGTTCATTGCAGACTTGCGCGCTTCCAACTCGGCGTTTTTTGCGCTAAGCGATTCCATCAGTCTGTCTCTCTCACGCTCCACGCGCTGACAGTCCAACTGCAGCACTTCAACGGTGCGTTGCGATTGCCGTAGCTGCTCCATTATTTTCGTTTCAACGTATTGCTTGTACTTCCGCAGTACTTCCTGAGTGTACGTCAAATGGTGCTGCAGGTCTTCCGTCCGATCGCCGCTGCCTCCACCTGCGAGCAAGCTGCTACTGCTGACTAACGTCGCATCTGCGTGGCGGTCTGCAACGATGGGCGATGCCCACTGATTTGGTGAGGCACCAGAGCTACTCATAGACGACACAATGCTGGGCCTACTTTGTGTTGAAGGGCGTTGATGTTGAGGTTGCGCACCACGAGGGCTCGCGGCACGAGGGCCTGTGCGCGGCGCTGTTGTGGGGTGAAGTGAGGACGCCCCACGCGAGTTTCTCATTGAATGAACGATGTGTAGAATATCCTTCTTGTGATCAACGACGTACAAGATGATGGGCGACACGACGTGCGGCAAGGAGAAATTGAAACGTCAAGACACAGCTGGGGAAAAATGGATAATCAAGCCCACGATGTGTCGTGGCGTGTCATGAAATGTACACACTTTTACTACGAAGAGAAAAAAGAAAAAAGAATTGGATAGTACAAATGGTTGATGTGGAGGGATGGGTTGGTTGTTTGATTCAGGCGTGCGTTGGACGAAGCGCTTCAACGCCAAAAGACCAGGGGTACTATTCACATGAATCCCCTCTCTAAACGGCGTGATGTATTCTCGTGGTTGTGGCAGAACTTGGCCGAGCGCTTCGCGAAGCTGCCTTTCCGTCGATCCCGATTGCTGTGTGAGTGAATGCTGCTGTTGTGGATGCCGTCGAGCCAAGTCTCTGTTTGGCTGTTGTTGGACGCGTTGGTCGCCGCGCCGACAATACAGTGTGGCTAGGGCCAACGTGTGGCGTTGGTTGTTCATCGCTACTGCGCCGCGGTGGTGGCACAAGGCTCAGTTGAAGATCATCGCATAGTTGCTTGCTCTTCTGTTGAACTCGGTCTAGAGCAATCGCCTTTGCCAAGACACGTACGTCGCTGCTCGTTCTACGGCTATTTTCATTTGTACTGGTGATCGGCACATCAGTTGTGGGTGGGGTGTCTGCGTGGTAAGGTAATGACACAGTCTCTTGCCACTGATAAATCTCTGGTGGCGCACGAGGCACTGACTTCAGCAAATCTGTTGCTGCGCTCAGATGACGCACACCCAAAGCATTGAGGTGATCCTCCGCTCGTTGTTCGGCGTCGCGGTGGGAACTCAAATCAATTTGCGCGTTTTCCTCCTGCACTAACTTTAAAATCTCTGTCATTTTTTGTTGCGCCTCAGGTGCTGTCACATGGGCGTTGAGAATACGTGAGGTGTAGACAACATTGCTACGGATGGTATCCACCGCACGCCCTGCAGCTGCATAGAGATCTTCACAAAGATCCTTAGCTGGAGGGGACGGATGTGGGCTTGTGGGAGCGTGAGGCGTTCTCGATACATCTTCTTGCTTTGAAACTACAGACTTTGCTGACAATGGTCGCGACGAGTGTGCTGCACTGGCTCGATAGTGCTGAGGAACACCACCACCGATGCCCCTCACTACCGTTCCGTCAAACAAGTGCTTAACAAGAGAGCGGATTGATTCAAGCTCTTTGAACACGTCAAGCATCGCTGCGGTACATCGTTTTGCAACACGCACAGCGTCCAACGACTCGGCTAGCTCTGTGCTGGAAGCAACGCCAGCCCATCTAGATTCCTTCAACACGCTATCGGGCTGCTGCTGATGATGAGACGACCCTAGGATACCAAAAGAACTGTTTCTACCAGCAGCATGACCTCCCGCACCTCGTCGCAAGTGGGGGTTACTTGCCGCTGCTACGCCACTCGGAGTTAAGGAGGAACTCGTTGTTGCTTTGTTTCCGAACCTCAAAGACTTCAGCTCTTCAAGATATTTTGATGCATCGTTTCGCTCCTCTTGCTGGATAACCTTCACGTACGCTTCTACAATTTTGAGATCCGCCGCGCGCACCTCTTGCTGAGTCGCCTCTGGATGTGGGGTGGGGATGGACGCCGTCATAGGTGTTGGCGTGAAGGATGATTGCATCTTTTGACGAAGGATACTTCCCTTCCTGATGATCTTTCCATCAAGTCAGATCAAAAAAAGAGGAAAAGTTCATGTAATACTGGTGGTAAAGTGAATTCGATACTGCAGTGCGCACAACAGATAGTCCTGTTTGTGATGAGCGTACAAGATTCTCTTTTTGGTGCCACGTTATCGTCAATCCCCCCGCGAATACTTACAGTGCAGTTGTAGTAGTAAAAAAAAATAGTGAATGAAATTTCTTCATGAAACGCTTCGAGCAACAGTCACAACATGTGCTCACGGCGCACAAATGTTGCTGGGGTGTTTTGTTGGTTTGATTTCTGTTATTCCGTGTGCAGCAGGACCACTCCCCTTCGTATCTCTCGTTGTTCTCATACTGCCCTCGTGTTTTAATCCGTCTGTCTTTTCGTTTTATTGAATGTCCAGGTCGCACAATGAGCTCTTTGGTGCTCCACAGCAATTGTTTGAGATCTCTCCTTTTTTTTTGGTTGGGAGGTAGGCGTCCTTAGTATCCGGCTCCAGCAGGCTTTCCGGAGATGATCGCGACACCAGAGCTTGTACCGATACGGCTCACACCTGCACCGATGTACTCCGCAGCCGTCGCAAAGTCGCGAACACCACCGGCAGCCTTCGTCTCAGCTTCGTTGCCGACCACAGCCAGCATGATATCGAGGCCCTCTGGGGTCGCACCATTCTTGTTGAATCCAGTCGATGTCTTTACGAACTGAGCGCCGGCAGCAACACAGAGAATAGATGCGTCAATGATCTCGGTGTCGGTGAGAAGGCACGTTTCGAAAATCACCTTGACGATACCAGGATCCGCAGCGTCGACCACGGCCTTCACATCCTCGTAGACGTACTTGTAGTTGCCGTCCTTCATGGCACCAATGTTCATGACCATGTCAATTTCATGGGCACCGAGCTCAACCAGCTCTCGTGCCTCACGTCCCTTCGCCTTGGGCGTGCCAGCACCAAGGGGGAAACCAATCACAGCGGCGACCTTTACGCCAGTTCCACGGAGTTCATCAAGGCACTGAGCAACACGGCTTCCGTTGACACAGACTGCAAAGAAATTGTTCGTCTTCGCGTCGTTGCAAAGAGTCGTGATTTCTTTCTTGGTGGCCTCCGCCTTCAGAATGGTGTGGTCGATGTGACGAGCGGGGTTGCAGTTGGCGCCAGTAGGGTACTCCTTGCGCCACGAGCCATCGGGGTGACGAAGGTGAGGGAAGAACGAAGCAAGGTTACGTATCCCAATCTGAGACTCAAGAAACTCAATGCGTTCAAGGATGCGACCGTTGAGTCGTCCGTTGTAACCGTCACGCTCCTTCATCGGCTTTGGTGCAGGAGGCTTCGCAGCTTGCGTTGACGCAGTGTACGACTTGACGAACTCAGCAAACGCATCAGTGAGACGAGACGTCTCGTGCACAGTAAGACGGGCACCTGGGGGACGCACAGCCCCGAAGCTCGTCGAAGATCGAAGGGAAGTGAGAACCTTGGCAGCAGCGGCGCGGCGCTCCTCAGAGTTGCCAACCACGGCGAGGACAGTGGAAACGAACTTGGCAACTTGTTGCTGAAGCTTCTGAGTTGCTGCTGCGTCTCCCTTTTGAGCGGCAGCGATGAGCTTGTTGTACAGCGGCGCGATGAAAGAAAACTCGCGAGCCGCGAAAGATGAGGCACCAAGGAACGCAGCAGCGGCAATGTTGCTCTCACCTCCGTAGATCACATCGGTGATCGA
Source organism: Bodo saltans (assembly GCA_001460835.1). Classification (NCBI taxonomy): domain Eukaryota; phylum Euglenozoa; class Kinetoplastea; order Eubodonida; family Bodonidae; genus Bodo; species Bodo saltans. Next base: position 33,194 of record CYKH01002228.1, on the reverse strand, counting down.
GGCAGCTTTGGTGGCAATCGCGTTAGAAAAATCACCCAGGTCGTTGGAGCGGGCAATTGCACCACGAAGGTTAGACACCAGGCCACGAGCGGATGAGGCCTGCAACAACTCTGTCAGAGAGAACGAGGCAATGACGTCGTCGTGCTCCACAAAGAGAGGCGTAGAGGGGACTGCATGGGCAACTTCGTTGATGAAGTCCAATGCATCCTCGAGGCCGACGAGATCACGACTGTAAGAGTTGCGGGGAATTGACACCACCACCGCAGCGACGCCACGAAGTTGAGCGGCGTGCTTGGCAAGGACAACCGTCTCTGCAAGGCTGCTGGACGAGACGTGAATCGCGAGCTGCGCTCCACCAGCGGAAAGTGCCTCAGCCACTTGAATGCGCTCTTGCACAGTGAGCGCGTATGATTCACCACCCCAGAGGGCGTTGACGTACACAGCGGCAACGCCATCTTCCTTCAGGGCGGCGAGATAATTGTTGAGGGCGATCACGTTGACGGCACCGGACGCAAGGAACGGAACTGGGGCTACTGCGAGAAGGCCTGAGAAGACCTTCTTGGGGCCGCTTGGTGCGGCTGCAACCGTTGCTGGTGTTGCGGCCGTTGCGGAAGCTGCAGCAGCAGGGGCTTGTTGTGAAGGGCGCTGTTGAGCGGAGGGGCGTCCGACTTCAACATCAGCGAGAACTTTGCCGCTCAAACGGTGTTGCTGCTGGACGTCCTTAAACCAATTGGACGAGCGACGAGTTGGGCGTTCATCTTCATCGCTGTCATCAGCACGAACGCGGCGGCGGGCTGACATGTGTTGCTTGCGAATATGTAACCTTCGAGTGGGGGAAAAAAAACGGTGCATGCAAAGGACAAAAACAGAGCAGGGCCAATATTGTTTTCTTTTGATCGAGGCTTTTTTTCTTGTGTGTTGGCATCCCTGCCGAGTCTATGTTGTTGCAGTCAACGCAACGCTACCGCATCCCTCTTTCTTAGCAAAAAAAAAAGTTACTGAAGTCGATTCTTCTTCTTCGGCTTCGGTGCGCTTTCTTTCTCAGAACCGCTTGGCACTACACGAGGTACAGCGCTTGCAGTTCGATCGACGGAAACGAGATCATGAGCTGCCTGGATTGCATCCTCCATTGTATCAATACGTTTCCCCATCCCCCCGAGCTGTGCATCAAGGTCCACGCCTCCACCGTTTCGTGGGTTGATAGATTTTCGCTTTCCCCAGACAATAATGGAGAAGCGCTCTCCGCAGTCTTTTGGCCCCCGAGGAACTCCATGCTGGAACCGGTTGTTCACTTCACTAGTAAACGCAAACACATCGCCGTTCAGTTGGGGGAAGTTGAACTGCTTCTTGGATTTTTCATGCAAGAACGCCAATGCCCGAGTTCCACCAAGGGAAATACCAATCGTAATATCTTCCTTCTGTCCCTTCGCCCCATAGGCATGACTGTCGTAATGAAACGGCTTCCAGTGCTCGCCATTACCGTAGTAGTTCAACCGACACGCAAACATTTCCGTGTCAAAGTACTCGCACACCATGTCCACAACCGCTTGGAACACAGTGCTCACACCGGTGGGGTTCTCGTACTTCATGTGCTTGCTCCAATCCACCATGCCACCTGCCTCAGCGCCTCCCTTTCCTTCCGTTTTCAGTGCGTCCGCCGCAGTTTGAGCCTCCAATTCAGCTTTCAGCTTCTCAAATAAAAAGAAGTCTTTGCGGTCCGCAACGAAGTCGTGGCAGTAGATGCAGTTACCCTTTAGGATGGAGTTGAAGTCCTCCACTAGTTGGGCGTCCATTCGCGCCACTTCGCTTTTCATCATGTCAGTTGCATGATCCAATGCAACATTTGGAAACGTTCCTGATGTGGAGCAACCGACAATGTCGGCGCGCTCACGAAGCAACGGACACAGCCATTGAGACATTCTCTCTCTCTCACTGCTTTTTTTTTTTCGAGAAAAAATGATGCGATCTCACTTTTGTGTTGTCGGAGGGGTCAAAAATGTAAGTCGTGTGTTTGCATCACAATCCTGTAACGAGCGCACCGAGGAGAGAATGATAATTCGACTTCAAAATGTACACAAAAAATTTACACTACTGCAATGCTCGCGTCACGCAGTGTCTGTGCTAATCTAAGAGTTGCCTCCGTCGCTGCGATGCGGTCGATTGTGAGCTGACGCACTTGTCTCTCCCTATCCTCCCAGTGCAACAGAAATTCAAAATGTTCTGACTCCGCTGCCTTCAGGTTGCTCAAACCTCGCTCTGCATCATCGTGAAAAATTGCAATCGATGCGCCGTACTGCATCGAAATACTTCTCATATGAGCCTCAATGCATCCCAGGACTTGAAGATCGTCTTCGCGTGATTGGGCGATGCTGTCCCTGCTCGTCCATACTAGCCGCAGAAACGCTTCTTGCACCACACACGACGTTGGATTCTGCTCTGAGGACACAACAGTTTGCGTTTCATGAGGTACTCTGTAATGAGTTGTTGAGGATGGTGACGCACGCCCATTATTGGATGATGGTGACACAGGGCTCTGCCCTCGCATCTTGTCTTTTTTTTTTTCATGTTGAATGGGATGAAAGGAAACGAATAGAATCATATCATCATCCAGCGCAGCAGCACTTGCCATAAGGGAAAGGTCACTGTTAGAATTCGGTTGTTCTGTACAGTAATCGGCTGTGATGTCTCTTTTGAATGTTGTTGGTCTACACAGATACAAGTGGCAAAACTCAGTTTCTTCCACATCCACTTTTGACTAAAAGAAAGAGGGGGAAAAAAAAGTGGGTAAGGAAGAAAAAAACAGCGAGGGAGGAACTACGGAGGTTGAGAAAAACTACTTCTTCATTGGACCGCCAATTGCAACGCGGCTCTTTCCACCGCGAACAGTGCGGCGTTCTGCGGCAGCAATTGCCTGCGCATTCATCTTCTTGTGCACCTTGCGTAAGAGCTCCTCCCTCGAAAGTGGATGATCATCGTCATCGCTGCCTTCGCCAGCATCTTCACCAGTGCCTGGTAGTCTCTTCGAGTCCACCGTGACCTGCATCGAGTCGAAGGGAGCTTGAGGGCCGCGGCCTCCAGAGATTTCTGAAATGCTGCCTGTTTGACGGGCCCACGACGCCACGTATTCGTCGGTGCGTAGCTCAATGGAGGCTAGGTACAGCAGCAAGTTGTCCAGCGTCAGGCCACTTACACCATGTTGCTCAACAATAAGAGTGTCATCACAGTCAAGGCGGGTAAAGATCGACTCGACGGTGGCCATGACGCCACGCAGATTGCCGTCGATTTTTTGCGACAAGTCAATGCACGTTTGATTCTTGTGCTCTTCACCACGAAGTTTTTCCTCAAGGGCCTTAAGTTGGCCGCGACGCTTCTGGTCCTCCGTATTTCCGAGGGAAATATGCTCAATCTCATCGAGCAACTCGGTGCGGTTCTTCTCAAGGTTCTCAATATCCTTCTGAAGATCGTTGACGAATGAGAAAAGGGAGTAGTTCTCCTCCTCAGCTCGAAGGAAGCGCTGAACCAACTCTCCGAGATCTGGAATGTCTGTTGCCTGGCGAATACGGTTGAAGGCTTCTTCGTAAGCATGGGACGCTGATGTGGACTCCTTTGGTGTTGCAGCATCTTGGGGATTGAGGCTTGCGGCATGCGCGTTACCACCCTTGCGGCGCTTATCGTCAGAGCTGCGATCGTTCTTGGAGGAAGCGAGCTTGCGCTCCAGCGTTGAGATGCGCGTCTTCACTTGCTCCTTCATGCGACGGTCCTCCTCCAGTAAATCGTCCAGCTCCTTAAACGTCTCGGCAAAGCTATTCATTTCTTCGCTCGCAAACGTCTTCAGATTGTTCAACACCTGAACGTTGTTGTCACGTTCCTCATACGCGATGTTGCTGACCTCAATGATAAACGCCATCTCCTTTTTCTTCTCTTGGAGTTCTGCTTCCAGTTTCTGGTAGATGCTTTCAAATACATCACGCTCACCACGAAGGGTGTCGATTTGCTCGCGGAGTTCTTTGTTTTGTCTCAAGACTTCATTGAATCGGACAAGGGATTGATCTAAGCGGTTCTCCAGCACTGATACTTGTCGGTTGATCATTTCGTGCCCCTCCTTGGTCACGTTGACGCCGCCCATGTGAGAGCGTGCCTTTCGGACTCGCTGCTGCGTTTGGCGAAGTTCGTCTCCGAGGGCCACAATAGACTGGTGCTCGTTGTGAATTTTGTTCTCTAAGTGCAGCAACATGTCACGCTTAGCATCCAGCTCTTTGCTCTTGCGTGTCCTCAGGGAATTGGGGTTGCGCAGGCTGCCGCCTCCCGCAGATGACGAGGTTGCCTCAGCAACGCGAAGCTCGTTGAGACCCTGCTTGAACTGATCGTTGTCGCGGCGAAGAGTTTCCAGTTCCATCTTTTGGCGACGCAGATCTTTTTGGACCTGCTCCTGCCAATCTTTGTGATTAGACTCCAATTGGCGCAATCGCCGGCGAAGAACTTCAGCGGAGTCTGCCGTCGGTGGACGAGCAATTTTCTTAGTCTGCTCTTGCTGGTGATCATCATGGTCGGTCATTGGTCGGGTTTTTTTTTTCTGGTTGTGTTTTCTTGTCTACAGGTTTTAATTCTAGGTTCTTTGATTTTAAGTAGAGCAAAGTCGAGAATGTGCGACGATGCAATAAACGCAGAACATGTTAGTGTATCATAAAGTTTCCACCCACCACGCAACTGAAACGATAGGTGTGTGGCTCTATTGATGTTGATTCGGAGAGGGAAGTGACAGCTGCATGCATTTAGCGATTTTTTTCAAAAAAAAATCGCAACGGTGTGTGCCTGTCATGTGCAATGTATGGCGTGCCGCTCTCTTCTCCACTCGAAAGACAACGAAGTGTTGTTGTTTCACAGCGGAGCAAAAGAGAGAAGGTCTATGATTGACTTGATTGGATCATTTCGTTTGGGCATTCGCTTTTTGCGACCAACAAAAAGGAAAATAGCGAGATGCCGCTCGTTTTCTAGCATTGAGAGATCATTTCTTGGATCTTCTGCAGCTCTCGCCGCATGGATGCGTTCTCTTCACGCAGCACATCGTGATCCTTCAGCAATCGATCGAGTTGTAAATGCATTGTGTTGTGGCTGAAGTGAACGGAAGGGGCAGCGTGAGGGGCAACTTGGTGAGTTGCTTGGCCCAAGGAATTCCTCTCTCGCACTCCGCTGCTGTGATGCAGATGTGCTGCCAACAACTCGTGAATCTGTGCGTCAGAGGCCGATGGTCCGGCGCCTAGCGGTGGTGGCGAAGATTGGAGAATGCTAGACATGGCTGGGCCTGTGCTCTGAGATGCAAATAGCGGTCCGTTTCTAGGCAACGGAGAGTTGCGAAGGGCTGCTGAACGTTGCCTCGTGTCGTGGTACTCATTCACAACAACATTTTTTAGCGAGGGCGGAGGGCTGTCAGTAGGAAACAGTACAGAGTCTTCTGTCGCCAGCCGTTCTGCAAGTGTGTTCGTCCATGCGTGCACTTCATCGGTTGCATCAAAATGATTGCGTTTCGATGGAGGAGTGGTAAAAAGGATCTTCGCCCCAGGCGTGTTGGTGCCGATGGGCTTCACTGCAGAGATTCCTTGGGGAGCAACGCTGCGGCTTGTAGTCGTTGGGTGAGGAGTCGGCAGTGGGATCACATGGTGACCAGTATGCGGCGTAGGTGCAACAGAGGGCCTCGCGGCGGTTGGAATGTTGTACTCGCTGTCATGGTGAAGTGTGAACTGTCCGTGGTGAACCTTCGAAGCGGGAGTTGGTTGAACAAAAAGACTTGGGGCACTTGTGTTCGCGCTGTACAGGTTCACATAGCTGATGTCTCCTAGTTGTTCTTGGTGTTGGAGATGTGGATGCTGTTGCTGCTGCTGATACGGCGCACTTTGTGAGAAATGATCGCTTGCTGATCGTCGGCTGCTACTTGGTGGTGTGTGCGCTTCACCAACCACAACGGAAGGGCTGCGCATCAGATGTTGTTGGTAAGAAAACGTGGCGCTCATCGCACTCTTTCCCAGCATCATCGCGTCACCTGGAATGGCTCGACGAAGCAGCTCGGAGTCCATCGTCGAGCGTTGCTGTGATGTCGTTGCTTGCTGTTGGTTTGGAGGGGTGTGACTTCTGGAGGTGGATGAGTACACATCGTCCAACCGCACAACACCGCCGTCTGGCGCATCATCGTAGGAAGACCCATAATGGTGGTGATGTTGATGTTGTTGTTGGTGCTGCTGCTGTGACAATTGGTCTTTTTCACGCTGGAGCAGTGCGACTTGATGTTCCAACTCCCCCACGCGACCATGCAGATGTTCGTTGTCACGATTGAGTCGGCGGATTTCTTTCAACTGAGTGGCAAAGATCGTTTCGTCCTTTTTCAGTTCCAACTTTGTACCGCGTAGTTCGATCTCAAGCTCTGAAATGATTCCGGTCAGACGTTGAATTTCAGCACCCTGTTCCGCAGCAAACTCATCACCGTTGGCGTACTGCCGAAGAACTTCATCCGACGATAAATCCAGTGCTGCTTGCATTCTACGAATTTGTTGCTGTTGCTCAGCTTGGATCACATCCATGTTAGGGAGAGGTTCGTTGAGAACATGCATCGCCTTACTGCTGTACTGTAGTGTACGGATCGTCTCATCGAGGTTTGCTGAGTCCGGCGCAACGCACGCCAAAAACAGCGTGCGGCTGTTCCCCCCGAGAGAATCTTGCAAGAGTCGAGTGAGCTTGCTCGCACGGTACGGGATGAAGGTAGAATTCTTTGACAAGGCACGAATGACGTTTCCTAATGCAAGTAACCCAGTGTTGATCCCAATGCTCTCTTTAAACCGCACACCAACATTGTGCGTCTTCTTGTTCCGCTCAGAGCCTGCGAGGTCCACCAAATGCAACTTGGACAATTTATGATGATTGAAAATGGTCAAAATCGAGTGTGACCTTGAACTCGCAGCGTTCATTGCGGTGGCACCAGTGGCACGTGCTCGGTAGCCGTGGTCCAGGATAGTTCGCGCCTCTTCCAACGTTCTAGCTTTGACTCTTGACGCACCAACGACGTGAGTCTGAGTTTGCCCCTCAAGCAGCTGTAGCGGTTTCGAATGAGATGGCGGCGCAGGCGACGCTCCCATGTCATTGTTGTTGTTGTGCGGTGACGGGGATGCACCAGAAGAAGTGGCAGCACCAGGAGTCGGAAGTGCGAGAAGGTCATGCAGCACTTCGCCGTACACTTCCAGCAGCTGGAAGCTAATATTCTCTAGACCACCCATGTGCTGTGCAATCACCTCCACCACTAGGGGGGAGATGGAATTCATCGTGTGCGTCTTCCCGGCACCCGTCTGACCAAACGCCATGATAGTGGTGTTGTACCCGACAAGGAATCCTTCAATCAGTGGTGCCACACGTTCTCTAAAAATCAGCTCATCCCCGCAGGACACATCGTAGACTCTGTCCACTGAGAAGATGCGGTGCCCACCGACACAGACACGCTGGTCGTCCACTGGGGTCACACAGATGCTTTTCGCCTCGCTTGAACTTAGCGGTGGCCGAACCCTGCATGCGACAACGACCCTCTCAGTCATCGTGAGTCTTTCGGGGGGAAAACCAACAGAGACAAGAAAACAACTTATTTTTTGAGCCAACAGTGCAATGATTAGCATATCAACACATTGAATTGAAACGTCACTAAGAAGTAAATTGAAGAGTTAATCGGTTGGTACGTTCACAGCTTATGTCGCGTGCGTTACTCGCTTACCGTGCAAAACAAAAGCCTCTCTCACTCCCTTCCTACGCGTAGAAAGGAGTATCAGCAGGGCGTGGGGGGCGTGGCTCAGGCTTCGTTACGTCCACTTTAGAAAGAGAATTCATGCTAGGGCGTGGCTCGTGAGCAGGGCAGCGGTCCATCAACCGGCCTAGCAGTGGGGACACCAAGGTAGACGCGTCTGCGCTTTCTTCCTCCTCGTCAGCATCACGACCTCGCTTCTTCGACGACGATGCCATGCCTAGAATCTCCGCCTTTCCCTCGTCGCTCCGGAGACCCTCAGTCTTCAAGTTGCGGCGCTTGAGGTAGGCAGAGTGCTTGCCACCAGTAGGACCTCGAGCTACAGGCGAAACAGAGGCGGGTGAGCTCGCATCGACGTCATCATCATCGTCGCTATCGTCAACGGTTGTTGCAGTGTTAATGCGAGACAGAATATCGGCGAAGCCCACTGATTGAGTGCTCCACACTTGCTGGACTTGGCCGTCATAGCCAATGCCGAGAGTATTATCCTTTCGCGTCGTTTTGACATTGTCGACGATACCGTCTTCGTTTTTGCCCAATCCTTTGCCTTCTTCCCATCCTGCTTTCTTCATGAGCTGCTTGCCAAAGTTGGAAGCATCCTTGGACCACTTTGCACCAGTTGATGTCGCCATTTTGTTTTTGTTGTTCTTTCAAAGTATTGTGAAACAACAAGCAGCATGTAACAACAATTTCAGTTTAAAATTTCCTCTGCTCGCCAACTTTCAATCAGTCGCTCCTGCATGCAATCAAAGAAAAAACAACAACAATCATCATCGCCAAGTTGATCACCCAGCTTTCCGCCTTATGAAAGGAGTGGTTGAGTGCCATCCTCCGCAAGATCAAACATACTAGGCGGGATTTGCTTGATGACCTTCAACTCTCTTAGCGAAGTAACGACACCAACAGGCGCTTTGGCCAAAAAGCCTGGCACGGTCTCCTTCATCAGTTGATAAAGCGCCTTTGCTCGATGGAAGTCACCAGCAACACGGCATGTGCGGAACATCGCCTCCACGGTGTTGAAATCAATCTTGTTGTTGCAGTACAACGTCACAAGATCCACCAGGTTGAACACCCTACAATCTCCCCTTTTGCTAAGGGCATGAATTAACGGGCGAATGGTATCGACATCAATCGAGAGCTGATGGTACTTGTGGGTGACGACAATAAGGTACCCTTCAGAGAGCCATTTTTCATCGTGCGAGCCACAAAGTGCAGTGAGGACGAGTGCGTGGCTGTGCTGGTAGATTGCCTTGGAGTCCACATCCATGTCATCTCCACGGGGGCGTACCTCGACCATTGTGCGCAGCGTCTGCACCATGTGGGCCAAGGCGTCGTCCATCGAGGGGGCCGAGTCATCTGAAGCTGATGTGCGTTCGTGTTCAGCCTCTGCATCGCTGAGAGCGACATTGCGCTGCCGATCCGCCCACATTGCAAATGCTTGAATCACCTCATGATGCATCGCAAAGCTACGCTCCGTGCCGAACTCAGACAGCAGCTGATCCATTCTCGTGACAAATTCAAAAGGGTCTGCCATCTCCATCGCCAAGCATCGCACTCGTGCTTCCACTGCAGCACTACGAATGAGGTAAATGGTGTCGCCATCCAACTGCATTGGATTGCCGTCGCTCTCGTTTGCCTGGATCGCGAAGTCCATCATGCTGCAAAGACGCTCTACGACAGGCGTGACTTGCAGAGAATTGTGCTTGCAGGTGTACCCTTTTCGAATGACGTTTAATGCTCGGTAGGCGCGCTCAAGTCCCAAGAATTCGTGAATACCTTTTTCCAAAATAGCTTCCGCAATCGAAATGGCAGCAAAAACAGGCCGTGTTCGCGCCTCCACTGACCGGCTACGATGATGAGGCTGCTGCTTCCCCTCCACAGGCACCTCCAGTGATTCGAGTAGGTAGAACAGTTTGGCGTCCACATCCGTGCTCTGCGTAAGGGACAGAATCAGCGGTGAGATCTCTTCTAGTGCTGCTCTGGAAAGTGATGCCTTGCACAATTGAAGCGCATCCAACAACGCGATCGCATCCACATCATGTAGCGTTGTTGTTGCGCCATCACCCGTTTCCGCTGAGCCGACGGTGTTTAGCGCTTTCCACCGCTTAAGCAGCTCCACAAATGCAAAGCCATCAGCACAGCGGTGGCGCTGCGTCAACGGGACAATGCCACCCGTCATCACCAACAAGTCTCTATCCACAGATACTACCCCACCCCCCACGTCGTCGTCGGTCACCGCGGCAGCACCTCGGGTGGATCCGATGCCCTCGAGTGATCTTACTACAGTTGCGCGATATGCCAACGGAGCACTGCACTCAACATCACTGAAGGAAGCCGCCATAAAAAGCTCCGCCCACACACTGCGCTCGGTTGATGATGGCGGTGGCGGCGATGTGGAAAGCGCGGCATCGGCGGATGCATCGGAACTGACGGGCGTTGGGGGTGGCATGCACCCTCGCCTGAGCAACGCATGCGCAAGGCTCAAGGTGGCATCTGTTTCCCGCGTTCCAACGGCAACACGTAATACAGTAAGGTATTCTTTCCAAAGTTCGTTTGCATGAGTAGGATTACTAAGCTCAACTGCAGACGTGCGATGGATCTTGGCGCTGAACGACTTCAACCGCTGTGAAAGAGTGACTTCTGGAGCGGTGCACAATCGCCGCAACGACCACCTCAGCATTGAATAGCTTCACGAAAAAAAAAACTTGGTATGATTCGAAAAAAAATCAGGAGATGTGAGAAACACACTTTTCATCTTGAGTTACGTCAGAGCAGTCTATTAAATTGAAACGAAACTCTCTGGTCGCGTGTGGTGTTTACTTTTTGAGAATGCAACGTGAGCAAAAACATTCGAAATTGCGTTGCTGGAAAAGTTCGCGACGCTGCTCATAATTCAGCGAGCCGGTCAAGCGAGGATTGTAATCAATGAACAACTGCTCACCTGCTCTGATATCCTTCGTCGCCACGAGTTGCTGCTGCCGCAATGTGGGTCCAACGACAAGGCAATTGGGCGTGCAGCTATGGTTCAGAAGTGACAGAACAGGATAGAGAGTCAAGCCCTGCTGGACAAGATTCTCGTTTGTCTGCACCATGGCCAAAAGAGTGAGAACCTCTTCAATAAACAAATTGGGCTGCCGAAGAGCCTCAGACAGCGTCACTGCAACGGCCCCAATGTTCGCCAAGCACGAGCGAGCCTCATACTCCACAAACCCTCTGAGATGCGCAATCCCTGACAGCTCTAAAGGATGCACACGAGCAATGGTTGACATGCACAGCAGCTTGCCAACCATCAAACAGTTTAAAGCGGCTTTCGAGTCTGCCCCCGCATCGTCTGCACTACTGCTTGCATCTCCCTGCAAGACCGCCTCCATATTCTCTTCCCACCGGGCGTACAATGGGTTCACAGATTTGCAGCTGCACTGGTGGTACTGGTTCCACGCGGCATCTCGGCATGACTCACTGCAGTACGACTGGTCACATTGATTGCAGTGGATGGGGTTCTGAATCACAGCCCCTTGACGAGACAGTGAACCGAGGCAGTGTGCACACGCATCCCCTCTCATTCGTTGCCCAGCAATCAGCGTGTCCGTCAAAATGACGGTTCCTTGCGTAATTCGTTTGTCTGCAAACAAGCCTCTGCCGAAAATGCTGCCGCTGGGCTCGAGCACTAAGATGCGTTTTGTGTTCTCATTGAGCGGCCCTTGCGTGGACGTAACTGTCTCATCGACAACACGTTGCAACGTTTCCAACGACGCAGCCGACGGTGAAGACGATCCCTGTGCACGCTCTTTCACAGTTAGCGACTCAATGAGAGGAGTGGCCCTATTTTGTGCCTTGCCTGCGTCTTCGAGTACAAGCAGCACATCTGCTATTAGTTGATCTGAAAGGTAAGATCGAGTGCGAAGAAGCTGAGCGGGGGTTGACACTCCGAATTTCGTCTGTTGCCGGCGAAGTGCCTCATCACACTTTGCAACCAAATCGTCCTCAGCGAGAACTGTACCAGCCGCTTTGGCCATTAACAAATTCGCAGGGCAACTCGGCTTGATGTTGAGAGACCGCAGCATGTAGTCCATTCCCAGACAATACTGACGCTGCTTCAGCCATGCCAAGCCTCTCCCTCGGAAGAAAGAAAGGAGCTGATCGTCGAATGATTTTTGCAGGAGCCATTTGCGTTCTCGACCCATGTTACTCAATCTGTATTCACTCTCGCCCTCGCTCGCTCTCTGTTTTGGTCTCTTCGAGGAAAAAAAACAACAGACTTTCGGATAGTAATCAAAAACATGTTGACTAACAACAATTGTCTGCTTGATTCAGACGAGTCTGTCACTGACTGGGGTTAGGCGTCAAACAAGTCCGGGAGGAGCTGCCCTTTGCGGTAGTACGATACGTGAGTAACGCAAAGGATCATCTGAAGTGCCGCCAGAAACAGCAGTAGCAAGAACACGAGCGCTGGCCACATGGGCTCGATGCAATTCACGTTAGGTTTCCTTGAGCGAGAACCATAGAATTTTGCTAGTTGCTTGCTTCTCCAGTGAGCGGCGGCAGCGCACACCAGTGTCACAATCACGTTGTTGCCGAGTGCTCCTGGCCAAGAGTACGATTCAATGGCACGGAAGTAGAAAAGACTGATGCATGGCAAGATTGCGTACTCCAATCCAAACGTTTTCATTTGTTCAGGCCCAAGATGCGGAGGAACTCTATCAAAAAGAAAAATCTTCTCTAATCTGCGTGACGGTGCAATGGAAGCAACAAGAAGAGTCACGAGGAAAAAAAACTTCGCGCGATAGCTTCGTAGCGTAAAAACGAATTGCTTTCAACTCCTGTTGGTACAGAAACAAAGACGCTAACAAAAAGAAAGGCGCAGCCATTTCTAAAAAATCAGGAAATTGATTCTTGAGAGTGACGCATGAAATATTCAGGATCAGCGACGAACTGCTGTGAGCTTCTTCTTGTGAAGCACTGCTTGCTTTGCCATCAGCATCAGCCACTGCGCGTTGAGAACAATTTCCTGGTCGGATGTCAACTGGTCGTGGTCTTTCTTGTCCATGATGTCAAAAGTAATGATCATCGTTTTGATAGCGCCCAAGACAGACGACAAATGATGGGAGGGAATTCTCTGAAGGAGTTCTGGAGACAACGGCCAACGCTCGAACGCACTGAGGTGAGGATTGCGTGTCACTTCGACAACGACGCGCTTTACGGCTTGATGCGCTTCGAGGAATAGCTTGGTTACAGGCTGGCCTGCTCTGATCTTTTCTTTTGTTTGGTGGAACAATGTGCAGTCTGCATAATAGTTGATTACCGATGCCTTCAGTTGCGACATCACATGCTCCAGTTGCTCATGCACGGAATCTCCTGGACCGTCGTCAGTGTTCTGCTTCTCAGCGCGCACCTGTTCAAGACGAATACGTTCGCGCTCCAGCGCAGCAACACGGTTGCGTGCCTTGTTCAGCTTCGCATCCTCCTCTTCGCCCTTCTTTCGCAACGCAGCGATCTTACGTTTTTCTTCTAAGAGGGTGCTCAAGTCGTTGTAACGTTGACGAATAATGGCTAGCTGCGAACGTAACTTTTCATTTGCATCCTGAGATCGCTGCAACCTGCATGTCTCTACCGCAGCAGACCACTTGGAGTACGAGCGCTGCAAGAGATCTAGTTGGTTGGTGTGATCCAGCATGATAGCCAGCGCCGCTCGCTCCTTCACCCACTGGCGGCGGGTTTGGAACTTCAACCAGGTGTCCATGAATCGGCGTGCCGTGCGTAGTTCGTTGAGACGCTGAAGCTTAGACGCGGTGTCGCGGAGCTGCTGTCGCTGCAGCACTTTCTCTTGCACGCGCATCCACAGAGACAAGTAGCGACGCAACATCATTTTCTCGTTGTACCAAGAAAGTGCTTTGGCGTTGCGTTCTTGCGTCGCAACATCACGTCGAACTTGTGCAAAGCGCATCCATTTACGGAAAGCGGTGTGCTGCGTGCCGTGGAAACCAAGCGACGCAACTGCATTGACGAGCTGAAGTTTAATCGACAGCATTTTTTCTTGGCGGCTAGCAAAGATGGCACGCATCGCGTACGCTCCTTGCAGGTTAGCGTTGTGCATTGTTGCACATGCATCTGCAAATCGCTTTTTAGTCGACAAGCGTTGCTCATCGCGATACCACGTGTACCATTTCGCAAACAGTGATCGCGCTAATGTTGCTTTCGTCTCTAATGCAAGTCTATCTGCAATCAATTCTCGACGGCGGTGCTCCTGTCGCATCTTTAGCCATTTTGCCCACGTCCACAGTGTCCGGCGGAAGACCAAGTCTCGGTGGAATGCTCCAAGTGCTTCGGACAGCTGCAGCCGACGTCGTTGCTCAACAATTTCTAGCCGCGTCACAAGCGCACGCCACTTATCGAGCTCAATTGTGTCCTGGGTGATGACTGCCTTTAATGCTTCGACGGTGCTGCGCAACCCCTCCTCTGCACGATTGTACGTGCTGCTCCATACTTTGTTGACCCCGTCACTTGCAAGGGTCCAAATTTTGAGGGTCTCGACCGCCACCATCGATTTCGCAGTCAATAATTGTCGACCTTCATGCACTCGAACCGTTCGTTCAATAGAGAAGCCATCGTCTGGTTGCGTTTTCCACACTTGTAGGATGCCGCTGCTGAATGCAACCCATACGCGGTGGTTTGCAGCCACGGGAATAAACGCATTTGCTATGGACTCGGTGGGTTGCACCTTAAGTGCCGCTCCTGATTGTGTATTCCAAATGCGAACTGACATGTCCGTAGAGGCTGAGAAGAGATAACCGTCCACGCACGTCAATGCCGTAATACTGCCTTGATGCCCTTCAAAATTGCACAATTGAATCCCTCTGTCAGAATCGAGTGATACAAGATTTCCGGAGACACTCCCACAGAACACCACCAGGCCCAGAGTGCAGAGGGATGAGATCGGTCCAAGCTCCTGTGGCACGATCCGAGTGATTGCCTCAAAATTCTTCGATTCACTGTCCCACTTGATCAGTGAGCCATCCTCTGAAGCTGACAGTGTTCTGCCGTCGGACACCTGGGCAAATGCTGTGACGGGCCCGGAGTGAAACGTTCCTTCCGTCACTTGCACAAACACAAGGTGATCGTACACCACCACCGTGCCGTTGCACATACCAGCCCACATGTGGGTGTCGGTTGCGAAGAGGACATCGACTGTGGTTCCTTCGTCCCTAGGAGGAATCGCCACCACGATGTCACCAGAAGCACCGCTGCGCACGCTGATACCTCCATCGCTCTCAGCAGTCCATGTTGTGGCGCCTGCTTGGGCGACCTCTAACGTTCGAATGGGCCCAGGGATGGAGTGAGTGGGACGAAGCTTCAACGGCTCGAGTACGGTTGGCTTGAGCATCATGACTCTATGCTTCTTGTCTTGAACGACAACGCTCCTATCTTGACCAGCAAGTTGGGCTTTGATGGCCTCCAGTTGCCCCAGAGAACCGTCCGTCTTCATTTGGAGCTCAAATAGTTTCTCAGCTTTCCTTGCGATAACTCGTTGATAATTCACTGACGCTTGCGCCTCGTGATGGTTGAGTGTCGTTGTGTATGGGTTTTCCCAACCCGGGACGTGTCGAGGCATTTCTTAGAAAATTGAAAAGGTCTCGTTTTTTTTAACTCTTCGTGATGACAGGACCAAATTTAATGAAAGCTCAACCACTGGCAAAGTAGAATCATGTGCACATAAATAGAAAATCATCTTTATTTTATTTATTTTTGGAAGCGCCACGGAAACGAGTCACGAAGAAGGAAACTGATGTGAATTGCCTTTGGACAGTGGGGGAAAGTGTTGTCTCAATTGCAATTCAAACACGCCACGAAAATAGGGGGTGAAATGCCAAACAGCAAAAGAATGAACGAAGACTCTTCATCAGTTCGCAGTGAACGAGTGAATTCTTCGTTGATCCATCACCCAAAAATCGATGCTCACTGAAGCAAACGAAATGATGGAAACCAGAAACAGCGCGAAAGGGAGCCGGCTTAGTTGTTGAAAAGAAGCGTTGGGTGATAGGTGAGGAGGAGAGCGCTAAGTTTTTGCACAAACGTAACTTGTTGCGAGAAAGTTCTGGGAGTGGAAAGCGAAGCGAAAGGTGGGAAGAGAAATCACGACGGTTATTTTCTTGTTGCTGTTTCGCTTGCATTTGCGGTACAAAAGGAAAAAAAAAAGAACTCGAAGCAAAACGAAATGGTAGCTACTAATAAATCACCCCCCAAGCAGATTCCGCACACTTGATTGTGGGGGCCCCCGACAAGACTTACACATCCATTCGATCAAACGACATAATGGACACCTTCTTCCCGCTTCCTGTCGTTGATACTGACGATGCTTGTTCGCTGCGATGGCGTGAGGTGCTTTTTTTCACAGCCGAAGAATTGTACTCATCCACACTTCGTTGAGCTCCACAATATTCTTCGCTAGTGCTATTATTGGTCCTGAGGTAGTTTTCGCTAAACGTGGACAGCCACAGCGCCGACGTATGGTCGATGTTTTCTCTGGAGGCGATCCAGATGACGTCGTCTGATGTTGAGCTGATGTCTAAGTACTCCAAACACTGAGTGTACTTCAACGGTGCGGATCGGTGGAGATACAACATGAGCCGCATGCCTAACGTGGGAACGACTGCAAAGGGAGATGACGGTGCTTCCGGTGGTAAGTCAGCGACAGGCTTCAACATAAGTGGATCGCTGCCAGGGCTGCTGTCCAAGCTCTCCGCTACTGAGACAGATGCAGGCATGATTGGCAGCATGTCATCCGCATCGTGGTGGTGCTCGGTTCGGCTGCTTCCAGAATGTGAGCTGGGCTTTGTGAGGCCGATGCTGCTGCTCTTACTCATAACTCCATTGCAACTGTCAAGATGGTCCTTTAACAGCGAACCTCCGCTTGGATTCGACAAACGACGTTCTTGTGCATACAACGACAAAAAGCGTGCGTAGCGAGC
The DNA here is from genome assembly GCA_001460835.1 of Bodo saltans. Lineage (NCBI taxonomy): Eukaryota > Euglenozoa > Kinetoplastea > Eubodonida > Bodonidae > Bodo > Bodo saltans. The sequence continues at coordinate 16,454 of CYKH01002228.1, read as the reverse complement.
CCACAGTTCCACTCCAGAGCTCTCAAAATGATCTTCATTGCGAATGAACCCCTCAGCGCAACGAAAGAATTCTACTAGCGATGTTTGATACTCATCGAAATTACAGCCTCGAAAGTACTCTGCTGCTTCCGCTGGTAACAGGCGATCAAGGTGAACATCTGACAAATCAGTGGTGCTGCTTCCAAGGAGCCCACTGACATTCGCTAGCGCCTTCACAGACTTCACAGTGAACGGGTTGCTACCCTGCACATTGGAACTATCAAGTGCGCAGTAATCATACCTCAGCCATTCCAATGGACGGCCGCTGCTCTTACTCTGCCAATCCACCACCATGTTCCACGTGGTGCGGTGGAGTTCGATGTTTGCTTCGTTCGATGTCCCTTCGCACACCATCATGCGGTAATTGCAGTCCAATATTTGACCCGCAATACGCATGCAGTCGCTACGATATGCCAAGGGTGCTACTACCATTTGAGAGAAGTGAATGGCAACGACGTCCAGCGGTGGAATAATGGGAGTGTCAAAGTTGTGCGACTGAAACGCCAGAAAAAATAAGTACCGGAAGGCAGACAACTTGACTCGAGCACGGAAGCGTTCACGCCCCGCACAGTCTTCTGAGAAGTACTCGCGGCCAATTGGTTTTAGTAGCTTCATGATGCCGATGTGGTGATACAAGGAACTCATTTCGAACAGAAAGTCAATCTTGAAAAATCCATCCGAAAGAATGTTCTGCAGCGTTGCCACAAAGTCTCGGGCGAATAAACCCTGACGCAGCTTGAGACCATTCACATTCTCAAGAGGCATCCCACACAACTGTATTGGCAGCTTCGTGGAGTACGGGTTAAATGTTGAACCCTGCGACCAGTCACTCCAATCTATCCGACGAAGTTGCCTGAGTTTGGCGATGCACGACCACTCCACGTCTCGGCCATCGGTATTTCCACAGAAAAGGCAGCCAACGATGCTGAGACGCACTAACTGTGTCAACTTCGCGAGCATTTTTGTCCCACAAAAACGAGGGTTCTGTGAAATATCAAGCTCTCGCAGCGAACCGCTCAACTGTTCGATTGAGTCTGGAAGTACTGTAATCTCGCAGCATGCTAAATTCAGGATACGCAGATTCTTGAACTGAGAAAGGCGGCTGAGGTCCTGTAGGGGATTCTCGGACACATCGAGTTCTTCCAGTAACGAAAGTGCGAGAATGCACTGCGGAATTGACTGAAGGCACAATTTCCTAATCTTGACGCAAACGACTTTCAAGTTACCGAAAAAAGTTTGCGCCCGAGGGAGATCGAATGCGTTATCCGAGATGTCTATCGACGTCAGCAACGGGAGCTTTCGTAATGCGACTGGAAACTCATCACCGCGGAGAGCGCAACTCGCAATACTGATTGATGAGAGGTGCCGACCGGCTGGTGTCAATGGGAGATTGCTTGGAAACGAAATGCCTTCGTTGAAACTCAGATCCAACGATTCCAAAAGAGAACAGAGCGTAACGTTTTCGGGAAGCACACGCAGGCCACACATGGAGAGCACAAGCACACGTAGGTTGATCAGCAGCTCAAACCCTTCGAAGTCTCTGATGGGATTGTTGCTAAGGTTGAGAAGGGTGAGAGGGCGCAGGGCACTGATTGCACTCAAAGGCAGAGAGACGAACCGGTTGCTGTCCAAGTGTAATTCTTTCAGCGAATTGAAGCCACTGAGAACCTCCGGCGACAACTCTGACAAATAATTGTTCCTCAAGACAAGACTCTTCGTGGATCTGCATTCGGAATGAGTAGGAAGATCTGATGGCGACAATTTTGTTAGCTTCAGACCACTCAAGTCCGGTCCACGGCGGCGATGCCGCACAGGCACTTCATCGAACACAGCAGCGTCGTTGCTGTCTCGATTGACATCACTAAAGGCACTGTCTTTTCCTAAGTGACAACCCATATGCCTCTGTGTGCTGCTGCGAACGAGAGAGAGACGCGGAAAAATTGACATCGTCACGACGACAATAAAATAAATTCGAGGAAATGTGGGCGCACAAATGGATTTCTTCCTTATCGTTTCGAAATTATCTCACGGGAATCTCGACTCATATTATCACAACTTTCACATCACCAGTCATCGTCATGCCGCCTCGCTGCCAAAGTCCTGCAGGATCAGGGTACTGCTCCATTTTCATGCGGCTGAGGTTTGACTCAGAAGCGCCGAACACTCGAACCACTGTGTACTGCTTCCCGTAACGAGCTGCGAACAGCAACTCACGCAGAGACATCTCAAAGTCTTTGCGGTCCTTTGTGCACGTGCTTTTGACTTCGTAGTACTGTACAACTCGTTCCACGCCACCTACATCGGTCCGCATTGCAACAATGTCGTATGGTGTGCCCTGCTCTCCATTGGCGTTCACCCACTTAATGGTGACTCCAGGTTGCGCGGTAGAGCGCAGCTCTTGGAATGCAAAGTTTTCCGCTGCCACGTCATAGCCTCTGCCATCTTTCGGCATGAAGATCGGATTTCCTCCCGGTGCCTCATTTATGCCGTTAAATCTCTGCGGCTTTTGCTTTCGAGCGCGTCGACCAAGCCGTTTGTGGCCAAACTCACGTTCACCCAACAACCCTGCTGGCCTCTCTTCGTCACTGGCAGATGAGTCGTCGTCGCTTTGATCATCTGACTCGCGGAGCCTCTTGAGGGTCATCAATTCGTTTCCTCGCAAGCCAGATGCTTGGATCTGGCGAAGCACAACATCGTGTCGCGTGAACTCGAGGGTGGCCCAGGCATCAAGCGGTTCCGCAGTTGGAATACGTTCGTTGAAACTTGTACGAACAGTTGGACTGGATAAGCCATCAGCCCCAGGGGGAAAGTGCTGTCTGTATCGCTCACTGAACGGTGCTGAAACAGCCCACTCCTCGCCAACTTCAAAAGAAACGGAGTCGCCATGAAGCGGCCTTCCGCTTAACTTCGATTGGCGTTCAACGTCAGTTGCTCGCAGGAGAAACTGTAGCACATCAATCACAGCTTCATGGACATCTTGGAAGTAGAGTGGGCAAAACAGTTCCGCAAACACTTCGGCAAGAACGTGAGCGGCGAGGTGCCCATCAGCAACGTACAGAACAAAATTGGAGCGGTCAAAATGTGTTGCAACCGACTTTCTCACATGAAAAGACTGATCTCCTTTTTCCAGCGACGGGATGCCGGTTGGGCGGACAGTGTGAAGAATGAACGGCTTTTGACAAACCACAACGAAGACTCGAATAAGTATCTTTTCCACATCCTTGCGCACCTGCTGGTAATACGAGGGAAATTGACTCTTGAGCAAACGTTGAACGTGACTGGCAGCTTCCACCAGTTTGGTGTGTAGCTCAGTGGAGCCGAGAAGGTCAAACTGCTCAAACATGAGCGTCGTCTCAGCAGCTGTTGTAAAATCCTTGAGCCCCATTTCAGTCAACAAACTTTTCATCGGCTGGTCGATCCTGCGAGCAAACACGAAAAAATTGATCGACGGGTGAGCCTTCGGAGGCCCCATGCTGTATCGATACGTGTCTGTGAGAGAGACAGAGAGACTGTCAAAAATGATGCGATCTTTTGCTGAGCGCCATCCACCGGCACAAGGAAACACTGCTTCATTCGAAGACAATATTGCACTTGGTCGGCTGCGAGCTCGAACTGCGGTGGAGTGCAACAGATGCTGCTCGAGACATCGAATCGTTAACGTCCTCAGAACAGGTAAGATTTTGTCGTACTGCACACGAGACAAACGAGATCGATTCCATCGCATTGAGGACAGCCAACAGTGCAAGTGGCATGTTCGCTCGACTCGCAAAACGTTCAAAAATGAGTCGCGAAGCGTCGCATTGTAGAATGTGGCAAGGGACCGATGGAACAGCTCCTGCTCATCGTCTGAGATAGAAATGCGATCCCAGCAGCATTCCTCGGTCGTGATGAGGGACCCAACCTCCATCACGTCACTGTCAGAAGGGATGTTTTCAGTGTTTGGGACGACAATCACAGCATGCCTGTGCCACTGTGCATGCGTGAGATCCTCCTGCGAACACGTACCCAAGAATGTGTACATACGTTCAAGTTGAGCCTTTGGGATCACTGTACCAGGTCGCAGCGACATCAAGGCACCGATCACAAGCGACGCACTCGGTGCAAGCTGCGCACCGATTGTGCTCAGGAATTTAGCTGAAGGCGCTGCTCCTCCCACAGTGGGGGCAAGGGCTCCAATTCCCTCAAAGAGTCGCATCATTTTGGGGCTTGGGTCAATAATCTCCCCTGGAGAACGTAGAACGACTTTGCGGTCCTGAGAACTCCGTCCTGTGACGACGGGAATCCACTTTGCCCGTGTAAGGAAATCGCAAAGCGCCTTGTTGCAGTGAGTGTCGCTGGACCAATGCTCCGCCGCAAACGAGAACAAGTCTGTCAGTGACTTGCTGGGCACCGCTGGTGATACTTCATCGAGAGTATCACGCACACACATGGCGAAGGGGTGCTCATCGAATGTTGGGAATGAGAGAGTGCTGGGGATGCCAAACCCTTGTAGCGCAATGACACCCAATCGACAGCTCTGCATAGAGGACGATCCGAATATCACAGTGGTATCGACGACTTGAACTCGGTTGGGAGCGACTTGGGTCACCGGCATCATCTGAGATAGGTTGTGGATTTGCTTACCATGCAGGACTGTACAGGGCCACGATGTGGACGTAGTGAGTTGCTCAACTGTGAGGAGCAGTCGAAAGTCGCCTCGGACAACAGGCAGCACGAGTTGGTTGGTATTGTCGGAAATGCAGCATAGTGCTTCAGTCAAAAGCAATTTCTCGTTGGCCCTCTCGTCATGCACCGAGCTCCCCATCTGCGACAACTCAGACCCAAGCAGCCGATTGAACTTGGTAATCTCAGATCCAAGAGATAGCGCTTTCCTGCGCTCAAGTGCCTTCTTGAGTGTTCCTATCGACTTCATTATGTCCTTCACGCCCGCAATGAGTGCGAGATTCATCAGGGCGTCAAAGTCTTCACTTGTCATCGAAGATGCTTGAGAACGATCATGCAGGACACTCACACACCGGAGGAGAGATTCTGCTTCGCTATCCGTTGTGCAGTACGTGACCCTGTTCGTGAACGACAATTCGAAAGCGGCCTCCATTGACTGCAACGAGATGCGATGTTCCTCCTCCTGCATCTCATCAAGGTCATCAATATCGATCGTGTCCGAGTCCACGTTGAGACTGCGAGGCTTCGCGAGTGCAACTCGTGGTGATGGTGCGGCTACCCTACTCTCCGCGTGGTCTTCTCGCTTCGTTGACCCAGCAGCTTTCGTTGCGCACTGGATGAGTGTGTTTGCTCGCTCCTGAGAGCACACAATAAATGCTACACTGTTGCTCGATGCACCGCTTCTGAGGGACGCAGGGAGAACCTCGATGCCAGCGTCGTCTGTGTGAACGACGAGCTCGTCATCATGCATCGATCCAACGGAGCAGTCCTGCAGCTTCAACCACAACGCTGATCCAATGGCTCTTGCGAGCCCCGCAATCCCGTTTCCAAGGGCTGCTGCTTGTTGCTGCCTCTTCTCGAGAATTTGAGAAGTGTGCCCAATTTCTGCACGCAGGAGTGCCAAGAGCCACGGTAAATTTTGAATGTGGATACCACAATCATTCACATGTCGCAGCCCAGAAAATCTCGTGAAGCCCTGAACAAGGTCAGTGGAGTCGGCTCCAGCGGCTAGAAGTTTTCGAGCACCATCGTCGGAGATCAGATACGCCATAAATTGACCGGAAGAGATCCTTCGGGGAGCGAACGCTTGGTTCACTCGAAAGAACTGTTGAACGACGTCAAGAGAGGTCACAGAGAATCCGAAACCCAGCTGGCGGAACTCCGCTACACCCTCTGCAAAACAAATTTCGTCTTCAAGTTCAGCCAGGGTCACAATTGGTCTCGTTGCCACTGCGCATTGAATCTTCGCCACAATGCGCGCTTGTCTGATAGCAAATGAGCTCAGGCTTGGAATCATTCGAATAGGAAATGGGCAGCTGGACTTCCCGTTTGAATAGTCTCCTCCGACATAGAATCGCTGGTTAACGGCATGCAACAGTGTCTCAACCGAGAACGAGTCTCTTGACTTCGATGTTGCAACCTGACCTCGTATTTGCTCTTGAACGAAGCGCTCAATGTCCAATGACGTCGGTTGGGCCATTGTTGATTGTTTCAAAAACTAGAATCGCAAAAAGGACCTTTCACTCGCACAATGGATTCACGATAGTTGTCATTGATTTTTATTTATTTTTTGACGTCGTGTGGCAAAAGGGAGAGGGGGAGAACTTCGACGGACTAGATTTCGTTGTGCGTTCACACATTCTCTACCGCGCACCAAGCTTCTCTAACGCACGGTCCCCCATCAGGTTCACCAGGAGGTCGGCTAGTGGACTCAACTCGTCTTTACCGATCAAATCGAACTCCCAAACAAACAGCATGAAGTGTTTGAAGGCAGTATTCAGGTGAGACTCCTCTTGCAGTTCTCGAATTTTAGCGAAGTGAGAATAGTACACGTGAGCATACACGCGGAAAAGCCTGCGGAAGATGTTGCTCACAATGTCTTCAAATTTCTCAGGGTACGGGTTTCTGTCCTCAGAGGGGAACATGCGTTCGTCGTTAATTTGAACCTCAATCCAGCTCATCAGCAGCTGCACATACTCTGGCGCGCTAACCTTCGTTGCTTTGGGGTATTTAATACCATCCTTCCACAAGTACTCGTAACGTGGGCCTGAGCTCATAATCGGACACAACTGCGGAGTGCAAAATTCTGTGAGAGAACCATACAAGACGTTCGTGATGTTGTAGAAGTCAACCGTGTGCACACTCAGCCAGTGATTTTTATCTGCTCCGGAAGGAAGTTGAACGGCCTTCGCGAGATCACCAGAGCGCACAATTGACTTTGCAAATTTATGAAGATTGTATCGTTGAGTTCCCTCCTTGTGCTTCTTCTTCGGCTTGAACGTCTTGTTTCCGTCGAAGAGCTTGCTTTCGATAAATTTCATCATTTTCTCGTGTGAAAGGAGATATAAGAACCTTTGACAAAATAAAACTCGTTTCCTGTAAAGTAACCAAAATGCCAAACCCGAGTGAAAGAACCTTAGCCAAAGCATAAAATCAACTTCTTCGCCGTTTGCAGGCGGGGAAAAAAACTACTCTACAGTTGTATGATTGCACTACTTGCCACTCGAATCATTTACCACTCGCAGAGCCTCCTTCAGTCTCGGGAGGTGCATCAAAAATTGCACATAGTCTCGTCGTTCAGATGATGCTGATGCAGGCACTTTCAATGCAGCTGAGGATGTTGGTGTGTGACGTTGTGCTGATGGTGCGCGACTGCCACCGCGGACGATTGCCGAATTGGAAGAAGATGACGGGCGGATGTGGGTTGCACCATTCCATTGAGACGGCTTCATGTGATTGACTGTGTCAGATTGCCCATATTGAAGGGAAGGTGTCATGGGGCGAAGAGGCACAACAATTTCTTCATCATCATCATGATAGACGACTGGTTCAGGTGTGGAAGGTTTGATGCTTGTGATCGATCGAATGGCCCTCTCTGTTGCTTCTGGAGCTGAAACCTGCCGAAGTGCAGCTTTCTGGCGAGCTTGACTTCGTCCATGTTCTCGCTCAATCTTCTCTGAGACTGCTTTCAAGATTGCGTCACGAGAGGAATCTTTCCAGGCTACATCCAAGGCCACAGGGAGCTGGAATGTGGACAGCGACGGTTCAGCGACTGGGGCCTCGCCCTTTGACTCGACACGACCAGTCGGAAGCGCGCTGACGTCGGTGCTATTGGGCCGCTGGAATGTGCTTTGATGCCGACGAAGGAGTGAACCAGTGCTCAAGTTTCGTGGTGCAGTTTCTCCAAAGTTTTTTCTAGGTTTTTTTGCCGTGAGATCAACGACACTTCCGACAACAAGGCTTGAGCGAGGAGCGATGAGAGTGCTTTGGACAAACTCCGTGACACTGCGTTGCAGCCAAAGGACCCTGTGAGGGTGCTGTAAAAGTTTGGATCGCCAATCAAAACAAAAACTGAGATCGGCAGAATACAAAGCAGACATCGTTGGTTCACGCAAAAATGGTGGTTGAGATCGTGATGAAATCAGTCCGTCTTTGGATGAGAGCACAAGGCCCTCTGTGAGACGCTGGAGCCGCTCGCAAACCTGATTCATAATTCGACTGGTTTCTGTTTGTGCAAGCGAAAAGTGGTCATCACCTTCTGCAACTGTCCGCAGCGGCTGCGCAAATGGAGATACGTTCTGTGTCGACACCGTGCTCTTCAGAGGAGAAAAGTACTGTTCTGCATTCACATCGAGTTCCCCACCGATCGATGTGATGGGAGTTACCGGCCGAGGATATTTCGACAGCACGCGACTTTTCACTTGGAACCGTAGATTGGGTGTGCTAGGTGGGGTATCTGCGTCAAAAGGGATTTCGTCCTGGACTTGAAGTTTTCCTCCTGTGGCGGCTTGTGATGCCCGGTAGCTTGTCGTCTTGCGGAAGCTGCGACAAAGGTCGCGATACAAGGAATCGCTGATCACTGTGAATGGTGCGACTTCTGTCTTTAAGCCAGTAAAGCTACTTCCCAGGCTGCTGTCCGATCGCACTGTTTGATCTAGCGTGACGCTGGCAGCCAGTTCGTCTGCTGTTTCATCGGTTGCGGCATCATCTAAACCGAAAACTTTGAACTCATCACAGTTGACTCCTAAGACTGTACCTCGTCCTTGCTGGAGGGAACCAACAAGATCTCCAAAAAGAGTGCCGAAATGCACTGATTTTTCGTCTACAAAATAGAAAAGATCTTTCGACAACAATCTTAATTGACGGATCGGTGTCAAAGTCGGAGAAACTGTGAAGTAGCCGCGCAACTTCGGCGTGAAAACGAGCGGCGTTTCTTTTGGCTTTGGGAGCGATAAAATCTCTTTCATCGGTGCAGGAAATGAGCAGGGCACAAAAGCATACTTCGAAAGAACTTCTGAGCAATCCCACAGAGTGATATTACCCTGATCATCACCAATAATAAGAGTGCGCGATTCTTCTCTCCATTCAATGCTGAGCGCAACAGCAAAAAATGTTGTTGTGGCCCTTGGGAAAAACGTGCGCCACCATGCCATTCTTGTCATAGCTCGTGGGTGAGGTCGGATAGCAACCATGTGAAGCCCTCCGCGAGTATCGCCATAGCACACAAATGCCCTTGGTGCACAAATTCGCACTGCCGTGATTTCACTGGCTTCTGGAAGCATGTACGCCGCTACATCGTCATCTTCCTCTGCGCTTTTCGAGCTTTCTTGCGGACGAATTCGGCCCATGCACGCTCCATGACTATGCTCGGCACAGTCATTCAGCTCCAGCCAGCCATTTTCGAATCCAGTGACGATGCACGAGAAGTGACTGGAAACATCAAGACACATCCCTTTTGAAACAACATCACGTCTACAGGAGAACATACACTTTGGCGCATCTCCCGAAATGTCCGTCGCAGTGACAGAGCCATCAGAAGCCAATGCAACGAGCATATCTCCTCGAAGTTGAAGAGTAACGATACTACCAAGCTGCTGGGGGCATTCAGCAATGAGGCCACAAGTGGATGTGCTAACGACAAACACAGTACCGCTTTGAGTTCCTGCGAACACTCGTCGGCCGTCGGCATCCGTTGTGAAAGCACTAATGCGTTCGGCTTCAGGAAGAATGTTCTTGAAGTGATGAAGGACTTCACCACTTTTTTGATCCCACAGTTTCACGCAGTCCTCCGATGCTGTGCAAAACCATCCCAACCGAGAGTCTGTCGGCTTCGCAACTGTACAGCCAACAACATGATCATCATGAGCCAGGCACGGATCTCGCGTTGAGACTAGGTTTGATTTCAAGAACTCCAGACCATTTCCAAACTCACTGCGACAGAATGCCATCGCATCTAGTGAACGAGGATCTGCTGTAAGACTTCGCATCGTGAGTTGCGGGCTTAGTTCGTGCTTGTTTGCGTCACCGTCAGCATAAAAACTCACAACCTGCTTGAGCTTGCGCAGGTCCCAAAGTTTGATTTGTCCTTGAGTATCAGCTGTGAAACAGTACGGTGTTCCTTTCGGACATAGGGCACTCACCAACCGTGAGCGTTGACCGGGCTTCGACGATTCTAAGCGCCCCACATAGACATTGCTGACAGCATGGGGTGCCCACATCAGCGGATCCAGGTCCTTGTTGGAGCATGTCACGAGAACAGAATACTCTTCGCAGAACGACATTGAGTGCGCCGCAACTGCAGAGCCGAGCTCACCGTAGAAATCGGTGCGAACGATGTCATACATTTGAATCTTTCCGTCTAGTGCAGTTGTGAGAAGCTTCTTGTTGCCGCGCTCTGGTAGAACGCACAGGTCTAGAATCGGCTGCTTGTGCAGCCGCACCTGCTGAACAACAGCAGGCACGACGCGTGTATCATCTTCCGGATTAATTATTGTGACGATACCGTCACGGCTTCCTGCAAACAGATGCTGCGTCTCCGCGTCAAACCTTAGCACTGTGTTTCGTCCTTCCAAGTGATGTTCTCTCACTTTCCTTAAGCGTTGCATTTTCTCAGCTTCCTCGAGGACAGGGTCGTCTGACACATCGAACATTTGAAGTTTTCCGTTTGTCGTAGTTGCAGCGACGAGCCGAAGAGAGTCAACGAAACACATCGACTCCAACAGTGTTGAAGTGCAATGCTCCGCATACGTTCGAAACGGTGTCTCTCTGTTCGCTTGCTTGGTGTAGAGCGCAAGTCGCGACGATGTTGCACCGCACTCCAGCAGAATGTACTTGTCCCAAATTGAAGTGAAGTCTACATGAGCTGATCGTAGCCTTGTTGACTCCACTGGACACCTACCAAGGTAGTCAAACGCAAGATGTTGGACAATTTCTTTTTTCTCGGACACCTCCGGTGCTTGCACAGCATACATGACGTAATGAGAAAACTCTTCCCAGCTGACTTGACCGTTGTTGTTCACGTCGATAATTGTAAACAGCTGGCGCAGCTTTGGTTCAAATGAATTTCGTCCTTCGTCTGTCGCAAGCTCCTTTGAATGGCGATGGCACTCACTCCACAAGATATCAACGAAATCATCTTCAACAACTCCAAGTCCGAACGAGTCGTGCAGCGACAAAAAACTTTCATTCGGAAGCTTTTCAAGAATATCTTCGAGATTAAATCCAGAAGTTGCTGTCATTTTTGTCTTGTCGAGAAAGAAAAAGAAAAAGGGTCGATAATTTTAGTGACGCTGTGCTACATGAGGTCGATGGAATAGCTGAATTGAGTTGGTTGTGGTTTGCCTCTTCGTCGAGGCGTACTAGGACATCCTCCAAAATTGCTAAATCCTACAAGTTAACGTTCAAGTAGCGCCGGTGATTGGGCTGCAGGAGATCCACCTGCTTCAAGAATGGTGATGTGGGCTCAAGTAATGGGAACACAGTTCCACGGCCTAACATTGTGAACACCAAAAAAATTGCAATGCACTTCGTGATGACTCTCAGCCCAATGATGTACTCCTTGTACGACATGTTGCCGAACGAGAAAGCCTTCCCAGATGTGACTTCGTGAATTTCTTCTTGAAGCTTGGCATAGCGATACGAAACGAGCTTTTGCTGCCACGTCACATACTCCTTCCACACAGATGCAGTCAGATCGGCACCCGACGCATTGTGTACATCAATGTGCTCCTTCAACGGGCCATCCATAGATTTCACGCGAAGAGTGGCAGATGCAACAATCTTCACGAATGGTTGCGACGCAGCAGTCACTAGACGGCTCATTTATCCTGCGGTACAAAAAATAGAAGTGTAATTTCAAGATGAGACATCTTCAACACGAAAGTAGGCGTAAGAAAAATTTGTTTTACTCTTCGACAGCAACGTAGCAGATAAAAGCGGAAGCTGTTTGCGCCAGGCTCACCATGATCCACCCGTAAGAATAGTTCCCGTTATGCGCCGATGCCACTGCGGATATCATTGGAGGAGCTGCAAACCCTCCAAAGGTAGCAGCAAAAAAAACAATGCCGATAAGAGTTCCAACGTTCGGACCGCTGTAAGTTGAAGCTATCATTGCAGGGACAGTTGGAAAGACTCCTGCTGTAGCGAAGCCAACCACCACGAGAATACCGGCAAACTGTGCATACGTGCGGCTGAAAGCAAATGCAAGGCAACTGAAGGCCCCTAACAGATTGCAAAACGCATGAGTGTTCTTGTTGCCAAATCGGTCAGCGATAAAACCCATTGACAAAGAACCAACTATCTGAGAAACTCCGAAAAAGGTCATCAGCGTTGAGGCACGTTCTGTCGTTATCGTATCAACTTCCGCGTACACAGTACCACTCTTTCCCATCGATGACGTGTATGGTACAACAGCATACAGAATCCCATAAAAAGCCCATGTGAAGAGTGCGAAAGACGTAAAGTGTGCAATAAATCGCGGTGTTCGAATCACATGATGAAACAGCTCTGAAGGCGAAGCACGACGAGAGCTCACTGGCGACGATGCTTCACTTTCAATAGTCTCTTCGCTTTCGGCGAGGAGCTCAACTTCATCTGGCTGGTAAAATCTGACAAACGATGCCGCAACTATTCCCAGAGCGGAAAAGCAGGAAAGGTACTTGAACGATGTTCGCCAGCCGACAGAAGTTGCCCAAGTACCAGCAAGTGAAGGCATGATGCAACTTCCGATACCACCACCACAAAAACAAATACCGGTGCCAAGTGTTCGCCGCTTCTTGAAATACGAAGATGTCGCAGCTGCCCCAGGAGAGAGCATCAGTCCAGATGCAACGCCAGCAGGGACAGAAAAGAGCAACACAAGGGTCAGCACATTTGATGCAAATGATGCAGAAAGCCACAAAGCACCAAAGATGGAGATAACTGAGATAATCTGAAGGATTCGGGGGCCAAATCGATCTGCCAACGTGCCGGCGACAAGTCCAAATACTGGGGCCAGACCAACGCCAACACTGTTTCCGAAACTTGACTGTGTTTGCGAAGGATTCCCTAATGAGTCGTCGTGGCTCATACTGTCACTGAACACAGAGAATGAATTCATTACTCCAAAAATAGTGAATTGGACCATACATGCACAAGCTGCAACAAAGAATGCACGCGGCCCATCGACTTTGTTTTCCATGCTCCTTTTTGTTCTTAACAAAAAAGAAGAAGAAGAGAAGAAGATCAAACTTAGGAATCAGTGAAAAGTCACCATGTATTCAACTCATCAACATTTTCATTTTCTGGTTAAACGCTCTTAATCGTTGCTTTCACTGTTATTTCTTTGCCGCTGCGATGAACTGTGCCCACAAATCATCGTCGTTCACTTCGTCAGGCCCTTGATCGGCCTTGGTGGATAGCTTCGCTTGTCGCTTCTCGCGTCGCTTTTTGCGTCGATCAGCATCTTCTTGCTCAGCAACAAACGTTGCAAGAGTCATCTCTGATGTTGCTTCGTTCTCATCTTCACTGACCTCGTCGAGTTCTGGTTCATCCTTTGGGTTCTCGATTCGATCCTCGACGATGTTGAAGTTATTGTAGTGCTCAATCATCTTGAGCTGCTTGCCAGCGGGAAGTGATTGAGCATCACGGAATTGCTGGTTTGACTCGAAGGGGGGAGCATTGAACCACGGCAACCGACCACGCTGCCAATCATAAAGCACCGCACGCGCAGCGGCTTCGGCATCCGGGACACCTCCATGAACAAGCTTGCCGCGAGATTTCGCGAGCTGATCAAGAAAGTCGTTGACATCTCTCCACTCAAGGATGCCGTACGTTGCAATGATATCCTTCTTTTTCACGATTTGAAGCACTGTATCGACGACGTCAGTTTTGTCCGCACTTCCAAGTCGCTCAACACGAACAACACCTTTGAGAACAGCTTGCACATCATTGTTACCCTCACGGTCATAAACAATACCTGGGCAATCAATCATGAAGATGCTGCGTGTCAGTGCCACATATTGCCAAACTTTCGTCTCTCCAGGAATTGGTGCAACTTTGCACACAGCTTTCCGTCTGAGAGTGTTGATTACGGAACTCTTTCCGACATTGGGGTATCCAACAATACCGACGGAAATGGGGGTTTTCGTCTTCTTCGACCCACGATGAGTTACGTTATGTAACTTTGCAAACTGCCTCAGCAATGAAATGAGGTTTCCCTTGCCGAAAGGATGGTTTACGCTGGCATGAAACGCAATTGTTGGGTAGTCTTTGCTGAGAACTTGCAGCCAACGTGATGTCGCCCAAAGGGGAATAAGGTCGCACTTGTTGAGCACAAACACAAAGTGCTTGTACTTCTTCTCACGTTGAAGATAGTCTTCAAGGAATGGGCTGCGCGTACCCATCGGGTCGCGAGCATCAAGCACGTAGAGGATCACATCAGCAGAATCTACAACTTTGTAAAGCTCATTCCAAATTCGGCTTGATTGACCCTTCTTGAACAGTGTACGATTTTGGCTCATATCTGCCCTATCAGACAATGGACGACTCAACAAGGATCTGTCACGTTTCTGTCGATTCTCTGAGTAGTCCGCAGTTTTTGTCGCTGCAACATTGGCAACCTCTGAGACATTAAGTGAAGCTAACTTCACACGCTTGCGAGTCGCCTTGTCGCCGAATGTCGAGGTCCATTGCATCTCTTGGCGAATAGAACCATCGTTTGATTTGGGCTCTTCAAGCAAGCTCAGCGGCAACTTCCCTTGTTTAATGACAACAGAGTATGGATCTCGATACTTTGCACCCATCTCAGTTCGAAACTTTTGCAGAGCTTCTTGTCCAATGACTCGAGTGTTTCCGAACCACCGCCTGTCAGGCGCAATTCGCGCCATCGCTTGATCTACACGATCGGATGCTTTGAGGACACTACCTTTGATGATGTGTCCCTTCTCATCTCGAACAATTTTGGAGTTGTACATTTTCAACCTCTTGATTGTTCGCTGATCACGAAGATGGCTCTTTGTGGGATCCGTTGCTCGCTTCACATTTGTTGGGGGGAGGATCCCCTTCCCTGCCTTCTTGCCTGGCTTTCCCATCTTATTTATTGTCAAAAAATCAATCAATATCATAAAGCAAGACGAACCACGAGAAAGAGCATGATCAATCTAATTTGGTCAACATTCGAGTCACATAAATGAAAATAACAGCGTTACCTACGCAGTCTTGGGGGTCGTCACACCCTCAAGCCACACGTACTTCTTCTTGGCTGCAGAAATTTCGTCATCTTCGACAGTCTTGCTGTCGTGAAGCGTGGCCAAAATGTCGTGGTCACTCTTGCCACGGATGGAGCATCCAAGGGCAACAATCAAGAAATCCAGAAGCCCATTGAGCTTCAATCCTTCAGCAGCGATGATACTGGAAGCAAGGATATCAGCACCGTCGTGGCGCGACAGAATGTTGTTGTTGAATGACTTTTCCCACTCGCTTGTCAGCAACACATTGAGATCAGTGTGTGTCACTGGGAGTGCAAATTGGGTTTCACTCGATCCTTGGGTGCCAAACTTCTCACACCAGTGGACAATCGTCACTAGCGCCTCAGCAGTGTATGGGAATTCAACCACATCACCTGCAGCAGACAGAGGTGTCTTGCTGGCGACTCCACGAGCAACACTCGCATACTTGTCGTCGCTGGTGTGGAAGACAATGTGAGTGTCGTTGGTGACGGCAGGATTGAAGCCTTCTTCAGTCTTCGAAACAATCTGGACAAACGACACGAAAACTGGACCTTGGGGCTTGGGACGAGCACGATCTTGCTTCGACTCCACTTTCACAATTGCAGGATCCACAGACTTAATGTCGACGGGCATATGCTTGCTTTAAAATACCTTGCAACAAAGTAAAACAAAATATTTCACAATCTAGCTCGTCAACCCAGTGCCAAACGCCACCATACAAAAACTTGTGTCAGATGTCGGTGGTCAAACAAAATATCGTACGACCTATATCGTCCTGGCGCAAAACCAAGACGCTGTCGATACTCACAGTGGAGACGTGCAAGAACTTGTTTCGTTTTCATGCGATATCGTAAACATTTGCATGTATTCATGAAGCCATTCGCTCTCTTCCTATTTGTCAGCTGCTTTCGTTGGTAATCTTACACGCTCGGACAGTCACAAGCAGGTGTCTGTCATGTCATTCATCGTCAGATACCTCGTACACTTGTTCGGTTCCACTTCAAAACGGTTTGGCAAACATTACCGCCGCATAGTGCCATTTTCGCGTGTCACAAAGCGGTTTGGCAAACATTACCGCCGCATAGTGCCATTTTCGTGTCTCACAAAACGGTTTGGCAAACATTACCGCCGCATAGTGCGATTTTCGTGTGTCACAAAACGGTTTGGCAAACATTACCGCCGCATAGTGCCATTTTCGTGTCTCACAAAACGGTTTGGCAAACATTACCGCCGCATAGTGCCATTTTCGTGTCTCACAAAACGGTT
>CYKH01002227.1:124562-137316 GCA_001460835.1 Bodo saltans | reverse complement strand
GACGGCGTCGTCCTGTGTATGCTGTCTGCTCTCATTGTTTTTTGTCGTCATTTTCCGTCCGTCACACGCGCGCCGGGACTCTGGTGTTTCTTGCCCCGGCCGCCACTCGCTTGTCTATCCGCCCTAAGCAGACACCTTGGCCACGGCCTTGGTGCCCTCAGCCATCGCGTGCTTGGCGAGCTCGGTGGGCAGCACCAGGCGCTTATCGTATGCTTGGAAGCGTCGCGTTGTAGGCGAGCGAGCTGGAGGATTCTTCTGAGCGCTAGAAGCCAGTTTTTTCGCGTGTCACGCGACTCCAGCGTAGCCTTGTCCATTTTTTAATGTCATCTATTGATTTTGTTGTAGCGCCGAAGTAGAGAACTGCATTTTTATGGAGAACTTTTGGTTGCCAGAGCATCCAGTGCCATGCTGCAGCGGCGACGCGCGGAGCTGAAGTTGATTCTGTTCTTGTGGCTGACACGTGTGCCCATACATGACTTGCAGCCCAACCGTCCTGAACGAATTTGAGCTTATTTTGTGAGATGTATTGTTGAAGTTTAGTGATATGGTGTGTGGGGCGCCTAAATGGTTCTTTTTTGATAAGGAGAAACCTGTCTTCGAAGCCAGCAATGGTGAACTCTCCTGTTGTTGTTTGGGCGTATGGGAGAGGTGGCATGCGTACGACTGGAGACAGTTGGAATGAATTCGAGGCACCACAAGCAGCGGTATGGCGGGAAAACGGTGCTACTGGACCAACCAGCGCACCGACGCGTTGGAGCTCACCAAACAAAGAGAAGCGCGGCCTTCTGAAGAAGCGGGTGTATGGGGATACTCTCACAACGAAGGCATATTGCTGCGTTGACCAATGATGAAAGAATTCGAGGGACAGCCAGTGCTCTTGTGCTGCAAGGTATGCCCCAGCCTCCACTCCACAATAGCAACATGACGATGACGATGGCGACGATGATGAAGGCCCAGCAGCAGCACCGTACGCGAGAATGTCAGGGTCAAGTGGTGGCTGTGGGATAAGTAAGATGGGATATCGATTTGGCGATGGTAGCGTCACGTGCGTTTCATTAAATCTTTCAAGACCAATGAGCGACATCAACGATGTCAACGTCGTCCACGTCGTACCTTTGGTGTCGTAAAAGAATGCAATGTGCAAGTTGCGCTGAGGGACCACAACATGCTCAATCCAACCTGTGAGGGCCTCACCAACTTGTGCCACCTCTTCTTTCGTAGTGTACCGTCCAAGGAGAAGGAACATCAGCCCAAGTTGAGGAGTAGCAGCAGATGCTGCAGTGGTGACCACCACACTGGTTGCCGAAGACTCTCTCGGGTTTGGGCTACTTTGCTGTGCAACAATGGGGGCGGATGATGCACGAGGCGGTGAATGTAGTCGCACATCGTCGTCGACAGCTGGACCACCATTCGCCTCGGTGGTGGTGGTTGGATGTTGTTGCATGTAATCCAGTGAGACTGCAGACTGAGTCGCGATGAGCACGCCCAACAGCAATACAACCGCAAGTGCCATCGTAAGTGATCGACGACGCATTGGACAAAAAAAAATGTAGTGCCCACTCTAACCTACTTAATAGATCATATTGTGTTTTCCCCTCCTTTTCGCCTTGCGAGGGCAAAGAAAATGAAATAACAGGTGACATTGGAGAGTTTCTCGTGGAATAAGGCACGAAGGAACCAGCAACACCCGCGATCTCCCTCGCGAGAACGTGCTAGTTGTACATTTGATTCTTCGTCTCTCCTTCTCTTCTCATTCTTGGTGACAGTGCCAATAACAAAAAAAAAAAAGAGTCCTGTTGGTCTCGCTCTCTCTCTACTTCTTGCCTTTGACGGGTGCAACGGTCTCGCACTTCTCCAGCTCAAGCTCGAGGAGTGAAGACAAATACTTCCCCTTGGGCCCTTGCCCTCCAAAGACGAGAACCTTCTTGCCACCCTCAGCGAGGCAAACCGAAGGCGTAAGTCGCGGTTCTACCTCATCGCCATCAAACGCGGCCAGTGTCCATTTCCCATCTCCCATGTGCAGCTGACAAATCTGTGAGAGTGTTTGTCGTCCATCATGACCGAACAGGCACAAGAAGTAGTGATGGCTGCACACACCAAAAGAGTGCTGCCGGCGTGAGGGGATAACTGGGAAGGACTTCTTCGTCCATTGGAATATAGCAGCAGTAGCGTTGTCAGGGGTCACAGAAGGTGCGTGATCACCTGAAGGAGTGGTGGTCGCTGCTGGGGCAGTTGCCGGTGACGGTGATACAGCATCTCGGGCCGCGGCGGGGAGATCGTAGACGTAGAATCCCTGGTCGACGGCAACAGTAAAACCACCAAATACAATAAGGCGCTGTTTTTGCTGGTCTAGCGCAAAAAAAAAAAAAGAGTCCTGTTGGTCTCGCTCTCTCTCTACTTCTTGCCTTTGACGGGTGCAACGGTCTCGCACTTCTCCAGCTCAAGCTCGAGGAGTGAAGACAAATACTTCCCCTTGGGCCCTTGCCCTCCAAAGACGAGAACCTTCTTGCCACCCTCAGCGAGGCAAACCGAAGGCGTAAGTCGCGGTTCTACCTCATCGCCATCAAACGCGGCCAGTGTCCATTTCCCATCTCCCATGTGCAGCTGACAAATCTGTGAGAGTGTTTGTCGTCCATCATGACCGAACAGGCACAAGAAGTAGTGATGGCTGCACACACCAAAAGAGTGCTGCCGGCGTGAGGGGATAACTGGGAAGGACTTCTTCGTCCATTGGAATATAGCAGCAGTAGCGTTGTCAGGGGTCACAGAAGGTGCGTGATCACCTGAAGGAGTGGTGGTCGCTGCTGCAGTTGCCGGTGACGGTGATACAGCATCTCGGGCCGCGGCGGGGAGATCGTAGACGTAGAATCCCTGGTCGACGGCAACAGTAAAACCACCAAATACAATAAGGCGCTGTTTTTGCTGGTCTAGCGCAAACGCACACGCGTCTCGTGCGTTTGGCGTCTCACCTACAGAGGGCAGTTGTGTCCAGCTGCCGGTGGGTGTCACGATACCGTTCTCAGTCACAAGAGTCACTTCGAGTGACCATAAATCGCTTAATCGTCGCTGCCCGTCGAAGCCACCAAACAGGTACACCGTAAACTTCCCCTCTTCCCTCAGCGACGACGCCACCATCGAGTGTCCTCGGCGGGCACTTGGGCAGGCAGATCCAGCAGCAGCAGCGGAGCAACGTCTCCACTGGCCTGTCGTCACGGCGCCCCCCTCCTCAACTTTGTTGTGTGATATCCATAAGTCTCCTAGCACAGTGTCGTCGTCCCAACCTCCAAATAGGACTAAAGTGCTGCCGCATGCGACCATTGCAGTGTCGCTGATCGGGACTGGGAACCATAGGCCGAGACTTGACCAGAGTTTGGTATTCATGTCGTACTCTAGGGACTGCGTAAGAGATTTGCCCGTCCTTGGATTGACACCGCCAATAAGGTACGCACGCTTCTCGATGGCACCAAACGCTGCACTCACAACGTTGTTGATGATGGGAGACGATTTCGAAGATAGGGTGCCACTTCCTGCGACCGGCGACGCTCCTGCCGCTGCTGCAGCTGTTGTCACGTCAGCCCATTCTGTTCTAGTGCACTTTCGGTGGAGTGCTTCGGCCATAATACTTCCCTTTTCTATTTTGAAGAGCGAGATTTTGAAGAAGAAAAACAACTAACAAGTGCAAGTTTCTAAGCAACACAAAGTGGACGCACTTTGGCGTTTTTGAGGGGGACACAACAATTTTTGTGAAGAGTTTTGTGATTAGCACAGCTATTGCGGCGGTTGATCTGCTCCGGTATGTGCGCTGTTAGCAGTCGCCTGAGACGACGCAGCCCAATTATCCATCATTTGTCTTTTTGGTCCATCATCCCAAACCTCATCTCCCTCGGCGTATGTTAATAAGGTTGACTGCGAGTGAAGCATCTCGCAGTACGCCACGAGCGAATAACGATCGTCATTCTTATTTTCCGTATTGTCGTCCTGCATCGGATTATCTGAACTGCTGCCACAGCTACTTTCCTGGCGCTGCTCCATCACGAGTATCTCTCCCACGTGAACAAACGGGTCGCCCTCAGACGAAGAAATCGGCATGTCCACTCTGCCATCACCAGCAGCCACCTCTCCTCATGGCCCATTGGCTCCAAATCTTCAGCATCGAGTTGCGGCTCCTTGGACATAACATAAAACACTTGTTTGTTCAGGGAATCGTCGATTTCAAGCACAAGGGTCTCAGTGCCGTGGTCCACTACATGTACAGACACCGCGCTTCTTGAGGGAGGTGCAGCTGCAATCCGTGGGTCATGAAGCTCCAACAATCGAGAGGCATACGGCGCAACTGCTTGTTGCATCAGTTGATTCTGGCGCTCACTTGAGGAATCTTCGTCGGCCTCGTTCCGCGCCTCCTTTGCCGTCTCGTGATGCACCAAATCGAAGAACCCTCGCTCTAGGTTTCTTCTGAGTGGCTCATTTCCTACGCCAGCGCTCAATATTTGCAAAATAGAGGCAAGCTCTGTGTTCCCTTGGACTGAGTCAAAACAATCCGCGATGAGGACGGCGTCGTGGATCTTGTCCTTCTTGATTTGGGGACTTGCGGTGCCATCGAAACGGAGAGGCGACAGCGCAATCTGCGTGAATCGCTGATGAACGTAGTGCTGCATTGATGCAACATCGAGACCAGAAGCTGCACAAGCGCCGTGGCAACTCTTAAGAAGCCGACGGTAGGCCCCTGGTGCGCTCATGCGCCTCGCTGCTGCAGAGCTCATTGTTAAAACTGTTTCATTGTAAAAACAGAAGGGAAGGAGAAAAGAAAAATGAACGCAAAAAAGAAAAACAGGTTGTACGCATGCATTTAGAGCCTCGCTTCGCTGTTGAAGGGAACAGTTAATACGAAAAAGCTTCGCGGGTTGAGCAGAAAAAGAAACAGCGATCAACGTGAATGAGATTGAAAGAGCATCAGCATGTAAGGGTTTTAAGTGGTTGTGAGCAAGGATGCGCTTTTGCGCGCGGGGAGGGGGTGTGTGGTCACCACAGCAAAGGAGTTTTGTCTGTGTGAAACGACCTTCGACATTTCCTCGTGTTTTTTTTGTTGAGAACGGGCACATCTGCAGTCATCATGCGCGTCTGTTCTCTCGCTACACAACAGTGCAATTGCTCTCCTTCTTCTCTGGTTGGGTGCCCATGCTCCCACGAACACGAGCAGCCAGTGATGGAGGAACCGTCTCAACGCCATTCGTGGCGATGCCGTCAAGAAGGGCTTCGATGTCAGAGGGACAGAAACACCCAATGCAGACACTGCCCTTCTTGTTGTAGAGCAGCACATTTCCTGCGTAGACGTGCCCACCAACATGGGAGCACGGGAACACACGAACCTTCTCGTGCACCGCGCTGCTTGAATGCTTCGCAACGGCTTGCTTGATGAGTTCCACAAGAACAGGGCCGCAATACCCGCACCTGTCATCACGACGAAGGTGAGCGCAGACGAAGATAAACGTCTCATCGCTGCGGTCAGACGCGATCACACCCTTGGCATCCCAAGGCAGTTCAGAGGACTGCCACTCACCGCTGTACTCTGTAGCGTGCACACGCTTCGCCTCATCGTCATACTTGAAGAGAAGGACGCTTCGTGCGGAAGCGTTGGCATCACAAAATGCAGTGGCCATCGACTTTGGCAGCTTGGACTTGCATGCAACGCGAAGCCCCTCAAACCCCTCCACGTTAGAGCACATCTTATCCCAAAGAGTCGAGCTCACCGTCGTCGACATGAACGCATGGTGGATCAGAGGCTCGAAGCTTCCCGGCAGCTTCGGTGGAAGTGGACCGCAGCACTCCGAACGCTCAAAGCCAAGTGAGTCACCGTTGAGGCCTTCAATGTCCTTGAGAACGGCAGCGCCGACACGCGTGACGATAGAGGCATGAGAATTCATGATGATGCGGGTTGTGTGGACGTTAATGCGATTCTCGCGGGGAATTTTTTTGAAAAAAAAAAAGGAATAAAAAGCGAAACACGCATGTTGGACAATGAGTTACTCAACACACAAACAAAAAACAGTGCCGCACCAAAATCTACTTCATGATGATAATATATTGTAACCACGCGCGACATCAATGATGGAACAATCCCGGCAGCTTCGGTGGAAGTGGACCGCAGCACTCCGAACGCTCAAAGCCAAGTGAGTCGCCGTTGAGGCCTTCAATGTCCTTGAGAACGGCAGCGCCGACACGCGTGACGATAGAGGCATGAGAATTCATGATGATGCGGGTTGTGTGGACGTTAATGCGATTCTCGCGGGGAATTTTTTTGAAAAAAAAAAAGGAATAAAAAGCGAAACACGCATGTTGGACAATGAGTTACTCAACACACAATCAAAAAACAGTGCCGCACCAAAATCTACTTCATGATGATAATGTATTGTAACCACGCGCGACATCAATGATGGAACAAAAGAAACGGAAAAAAGCATCGTGTTGTGTTTTGTGATTTGGTGTGGTGGTGTTTGTTTTTTTGGCTTCGTTAAGAAAAACTGCATTCGGGTTCTGCTCTCGCGCGAATTTCGAAAGAAAAAAATTGATGTCAGTAACTTAGCATCTGCAAATCTTTGAGAGTGCACCCTGGCGGAGGAGCACACACGTTACCGTTGTGTTTTTTTTTACAACTGGAACACGTTGTACGAGAAGTTGAATGTCGGAGGGACACCTTGGTGCGGTCCAGACAACGATGCGGTCGTCGTCGAGAATGAGAACGTGGACTGCTGTGGGGTTGGGCCAGAGAACGCGTGAACCTTCTGGAAATCCAGGAACGACGCATACGAGCTGACCTTTCCGTCGATGGCACCGAACGCCTGTGCACCTCCGATGGAGCTCGGTGTGAGGTCCACACGAGAGGCAATCGCGTACAGAGGGTTGCCTTGGGAGATGGGATCGTGCTCGTAGTCGTTGTACTGAATGAGGAACTTTGCATCGTCCACTGACGAAACGTTGGGGCATCGTTGGCGGAAAATTTGAGCGCGAACACAGTTGTTGTAGTCGAGCATCTGACCGCCTTGCTGCTCAATCGCAGCGGGGTAGCCTGCGTAGTTGAAGATCTCAGGGAACACAGGGACGTTGTACGAAGGGAAGTACCCTTGGCCTTGGGAGTGGCGGGATGCAGGGAACAAGTACCCAGTCAAGTCACGACCAATGATGAGGCCGGGCATCTGATCGACAATGGTCAAGATGCCGCTCTCCTGCTGCCATGGTTGGTTAGGGCGGAACAAGTTTAAGTCAATAATCAACCACTCATTGTTGTACGTTCCGCTGTTGTACTGAGAGAAGATGTTCTGCCACGAGGAACCGCTGGTAGCGAGACGATTCGCCACCATCACACGCACCCACGACAAGAGCGACTCTGGCACAACATGGACGTAGGTGCTGAGGTTGAAGACGTTCAACGAGGTCTCCATCACAACCAGCTTCGAGTCGAGCATGTGGAAGTCATCTGTGCTCACAAACGTCGCAGGGTATGACGAGAACTGGATGGTCTGCATCGCAACACCACGGTAGCGGAAGGTGAGCGTCTTGAAAATGCGGAGGGCAAACGTGAAGGATTGCCACGTTGCGTGTGCAAAAATCAGATCACTGTGATCTTCATTGATGCGAACGAAGCTGCTGCAGTGGCTGTTCTGGCCGAGCCACAACTCGAAGTCGTGCTTGGACAAGTTCCTCCAGTTGACAGCGGTGGCGGTGACGGGGTACTTGCCTGTGAGGTCGAGCAAGTCTCCCTGCGACGCAACGAATAGTAGCATCACCTTGGTGAACTTCTGAGAGGGGTCGACGATTTGAGAGTTCAAGCCGTCAAGAAAGCCGTCAAATTGGGTCATCATGAGACCGACCTGATCCCACACCGCGTCTCCGGTGTTGTTCTTGGCGAACAACATTTTCGCCACCCACTCCAAGTTGGCTTCAAAGAATGCCGACACGCTCTCGTTGAATTGAACTGGCGCGATCATGTTGTTGTAGAACTCAATCACGACTTCTTTGGTGGCGGCGCCCTCGAAAAAGCCAGCTGCGTATGCTTGAAGAGTATCGGGGTACACTCCGTCAGTCTCGAGGTAGAGCTGATCCCATCCAATCTGAAAGCGGGAGGCGTTGTACAGGCCATAGGCGGGGGAGCCAACGCAGGCGGTTCCGTCGTTGGAGGGGATGAACGCCCACGTAAGGTTGGGGAGGAGCTGAACGCATTGAGGAGCAGATGATGCATCTGTCCACGTGCGTGAGGAGGACGACGGGCTTGTGGTGGTCATCGAGGTTGCCATAACGGCAAGCAATGCCAACGATACTACTGTGCAGACTCTCATCAGATTGCGATGACGTTTTTTTCTTCCTTTTACTGCGATTTATTACTGTAGTGATCGGAAAAAAAAAGACGAAGAAGCATACCAATGTTGCAAGATGTTTTTAAAAAATGAAGGGAGGGAAACATCAACGTTCAACCGAATTTTTGATGCGACGACTCAGTCGGAGTGCTTCTTTGCGAGCAAAGGATCACGCACGGGAGATCGGCGAATCATGTTCTTCGGCACGCAGTACGGAAACGTTAGCGCATTGCACATTGGCATCTCGGACGGCTCCGTTGCCTCTTGCGCGGTGTTTCCTTCTCGTCGCAATTTTCCAATTTTCATGAGTGCCAACTGGCGCTGACGATGGGCAGACGGCCTGTCCTGGTACGAGATCAACAGCGGTGGCACCACGCATTCAAACTCACGCTCATTCAGGGAGCCGTCTGTCTGGACCACTAACGTCTTCAGTGTTCGTGGGAAGCGAGAACGCTCAATGCTAAGCTCCTCCTTGTACATGCCGCGGTTCTCTAAGTGCTGGACGCTGTTGATGTGCAGATCTTTGATGAAAGGTCGGATAATGTACGGGATTTTGTAATCCGCGGGCGCCAACTTTGGGTTCTCGGAAATTGCGTCAACGATTGGTCGCAGGCCTTTCCTCGCAGCTGGAGATCTGGTGACAGCGGCCCACTTGTGGAGGACCATCTTATGTAAACTATATAGTTCACACCTTTTTGATGAGAAACAACAAAAAGGAAAGTGATTCGGGATTATTCATGAAAGCACTCCGCATCTCGGTTCTGTTCTGCATACGATCGGTGTTGTGTGATAGATTGTTTGTTTGTTGTTTTTGTCTGATCATCATAAACGTTTAATAAGAGATGTGACATTCTTATTTCTTTCATATTTTGTGGTGTTGTGTGATAGATTGTGTTGCTGCGACTAATGTCTCAACACAGAGGGAGGGAGCTCTCATCGAATTGTCGTTCTTCAAAGGCTGTTTGTGTACCACACGGCTGTGGTAGAACAAATCTTTCATCAAAATTCATCATCCCCCTGTTGTATCATCGACACAAAACAGCTTACCTGATGCGATTGCTGCTTGTGAGCATCTGTGCCTTCACGATTGTACTCTGCGATAAGGTTGCAAACGACTGATCATTCTCAATCATCGCTAGGAGCAGCGGGTGTGGTGCTAGAGACGCGCCGTACATGCCGGCCAGGACCCTCATGCGCTGCACCACTGTTGGGATCGTCACGTCGTTGGCAATGAAAAGAGCACCACCCGTCTCCTCTCCTAACCCTACTGCCATTGTCAGTAAATTAGCATCAGAGACGTTCATGACGCGGCCGTCGGTCAGCAGCCCGCAGCATTCATTGACGAGTGCAAAGATTACACGGTCTGAGAGCTCCTTCTTGGATGGGTCTGGGCGTAAGAAGTGTTTGAAGACGTGAGGGTTCAAGCGCATGACCGGCTCCTCATGATGACTGCTCCCTCCACCGGTGCCATGGTGGTTCTTGTTGGTGTCCTTGTCGTATGAGTAGAAGCCACCAGCAGACGCATTTCGGCCATTCAACTTGTGAAGTTTCATGCGTAGCAGCGCCTCTTTCGCAGCAACGGGCAGAATTTCAGCCGATGGAGCAGTTGGAGAACGCTGAATAGATTGAAGGAGACGGTCCGCGCCATAGAAGTCAAGGAGGCCCAGCAAACCAGGAGCAATACCCAAAACTTCTTTCGTCACCGCCTCGAGCTTCTCAGGCGGTACGACTTGAACAATACGGCACGCTTCAAGGGCGAGCGCAGATACGAGGCGGTCCGTGGCATCACCTCCCGTTACGACGAACGGTGTGCCTCGTTCTTGCAAATATCCACATCCTGAGACCAGGAGCTCATCGCGTCGTTTGGCGGCTATGGTTGGCGTGGAGTGCACGACGCTCACCTCCTGCAGATCTGAGGTGCCTCGGTGACGCAACGGACAGGCGGGGCTGATGAGCACTGCGTCCTCCAGCAGCGCAATCGCCGCACGCGCATCGTTTTTGTCTCCTACAAGGACCACGCGGAATCCCTTCAGGTTGTCCTTCTCAGCACATAGCTGGGCGACTAGCGTCGCAGACTGCGTCGCGAATCGAGGAGAAAAGTCAAAAAGAACTGTGTTCCTGTGCTGAGGCGCCTCTTGAAGCTGTTGGGTGTATTGTCCCCAGTGCGCCGCCTTCTCCCCTCTGAATTCGATAAAGTGCTCAGATTTAGGCAGAGGGACATCGTTCACCAATGTTTGTGCAACTGCAGCCCTGGCCTCACGCAATCGAGCCATCGCAGGGTGCCCAATCGCTTGCATTTGCAAATCTTGGAACGCCACCTCCCCCGTGGCATCATCGGCATAACGAACAGCACTCAGCACCTGCTCTGCAATCACCTTCTCCATGATCCCCTTCTTCTCTAGCTTCTTGTGGAAGCTGGAGGACAGCAGTAACTGATCCGTCACAAAGCCGCGCACGCGTGGATTACGGACGCACCACAGAAACACCTTCTCGGCAAAAGGGGTCAGCTGACTGATGCGGTGCTGACGATGCTGCACTTGTTGAGGAGGAGAGGACGATGATGAAGAAGTCGATGAGGCGGATGCATTCATGATAGGCTCCTCCTCCTCCGTTGCGTGAGGAAGTAGCACGGTTCCCCGGAGGAACTCCGCATCAATTCGGTGAAGCGAGGGGATCCAAACTGCGGCCTGTTCCATTCCAAGAGTTTCTTGAAAAAGTCTGACGGTGGGAAGACTTGGTAGCCAACCCAGCGCAATCGAGGGGAACCCGATGGAGAGAGCGTTGCCACTACTTGTCTCACCAGATTCTGATGACGCGGTGGTGCTCGGCGCGATTTGACGCTCGTGCGCAGCGAAGAACAGCTCGGCACCGAAGTCAAACGCGTTGGACTCGGCGCACGCGACAAATCGGAACTGCTTATGGTGACGAATTCGCTTTAGCAGCGCTAAGCGTTCTCGTTCTACCTTCAAGAACGCGTTGGCTTCATTGAATTTGTTGCTCGTCGCATCCTGTGATGAAGACGATGATGATGGTGACACAACAATTGTCTTGACTGCAAAAAATGATGCTCCTTTACGTTTGTTGCTCGTTAGCAGCACATCTCGCTTCTTTCCAGTAGAGGGAAGCTCCTCGCCGACGCTGTTTTTGGTAGCAGCCGACTCCAGTGTGTCGATGGCGCGAGATATTGCGCTAATGAGCTCCACTAGCGACGGTGCAGCCTCTTCGCAGTGAATCACTGCAGGGACCGACGATATGTCATGCGGTGGGATGGACGTGACAATAATGCGCTGAGAGGAGGAGGGGGAGGCGCCCACGGACTCCTTTGTTGTCGCAAAGGGGAGTTGAGATGGGACTTTGCAGAATCCACTTCCCCCAGTTGGTACGCGATGATCTGATGATGCGATCTCCACGCTTGCGGTAGGGGTTGCGTTAGTCGGAGACGGTGTTGCCTTGTTGGGCGTCGTCGTGTGCTTCTCAGTGGCTGCTGCTTGAAGGATCTGAGTTGACGTCGCCTCGGCCACTTTTGAATGATGGGGCAACTCATGGCGATCAGCGGCGTCCGCCTCCTCGATGGGTTGCTCTTTCAGCAATGGACTGCTGGACGTGACAGACGCAGATTCAACGGACGACGAAGTCAGTGGCACATCAGCAACCCCCGTCGTCGCCTCCTCCAAAGTTGTTGCTTCTCGCTTCCAGTGGATCTTCAGGTGCTTTCCATCATCCTCATCATCCTTAGGGGACGTGCTTCCAACAGTTTTCAAAGGCTGTTCAAGGATTCCCTTTCGCACCGCCTCTTCCACTTGGGTAGCAAGGGAGCAGGAGAGGCTGGAGCCTTTGGCGGCGAAGGGGCCTTGGGAGCACTTGGCGCATGGGGAGGTTTAGGAGCCACTGGTACCGCTGGTGCTTTGGGGGGCACTGCTGACTGCTGGCTGTTGTTGTTGTTGCTTGTTGGTCTGCCAGTCGCTGTGTTGGAGTGCCTACCATTGGAATAGCCCTGCTGCTGGCCAGCCTGCTGCCTAAAGACCTGCTGCTGGTGGCCAGATGGTCGCGACAGCCCCTCAACATGGCCCCCAGATCGCTGAGTACGATTTTGATGTCCGTAACCAGAGCGGTTACCACCACTCACGTCTCTAGACAGTGTTGGAGGAGCCTTGGCAACTGAAGCGGAGGATACGGGCGCTTTAGCGGCGGCTCCCTGTGGCGACTTCGGTGCACTTGGCGCAGTTGGTGCGTGGGAACTATGTGGAGCTTTCGGAACCACTGGGGCTGCTGGTACGACAGGTGCTACGGGCACAACAGGTGCAGCGGGCACAACGGGTGCAGCGGGCACAAAAGCTGCAGCGGGCACAACAGGTGCAGCGGGCACAACAGGTGCAGCGGGCACGACGGGTGCAGCGGGCACAACT
>CYKH01002227.1:109748-124262 GCA_001460835.1 Bodo saltans | reverse complement strand
GGGCACAACGGATGCTTGAGGCTCGTGTGGCACGCTAGATGTCGTTATGAAAGGCTCAGGCTGTACAGCGGAGGAGATAGTAGCAGCAGTATCAACGAACACCTTCGAGTCAGCGGGCGGCTGAGTGATGTTGCTATCCTGCTGGTACCTGCGGCTGGTGCATTGACTGGCGATCAGCGGGCACAACGGATGCTTGAGGCTCGTGTGGCACGCTAGATGTCGTTATGAAAGGCTCAGGCTGTACAGCGGAGGAGATAGTAGCAGCAGTATCAACGAACACCTTCGAGTCAGCGGGCGGCTGAGTGATGTTGCTATCCTGCTGGTACCTGCGGCTGGTGCATTGACTGGCGATCAGCGGTGAAGAACGCGCCAGGCCTCTGCTGGCAACGCTAGAAGCTACACGACGCATAGGAGGTGTTGTTATCGCTACTTTTCTGGTGTGTTTGATGTTGAGAAACAAGAGTAAAACGGTAAGGAGTTCATTGAAAAAGACGAGTCTGACCATAAAAAAAACTCTGAGCGCACAGCAACAGCAACACGAGTATCGCAAGCACAATACAAAAAGATGGAGGTGGAAACAAAAAAAAAGACAACAAAAAGTAGAACCGTTGCCTTTCCACCGCATTATCGCGACAGCAATAATAACGGCGCACTCCTAACTCTTCATCATCATTGGCGGCCAAGCACAAATCGCTGAAACTTGTCAACGGTTTCTGCCGTTTCGTCTTCTTTCAAGTCAGCTGGTCGGCAACAGCTGGCGACCACGTCGATAGGTTGGTACTGCGGCTTAAGAAGTTGAAGTGCGGGAACCACTTCAGCACATCGTTGCGTCCAGAACCCAAACTTCTCGATGTTTAGCTTGAAGAGATGAATATCCGATAGCACCTGACCCTCCAATTTCTTGATCACTTCAGCTGGGATTGCGCGAGCGACGCCGCACAGGTTTCTGGTGCAAATCGCAATCAACGGAATCAGCACAGATCGAAGGTCTACCGTGCGCAATAGTGGCTTCAGTGCTTTTCGAACTCTCGCAAGCTCACGCAGCATTTCCATTACGAAGTAATTGCCCTTCTGCATCCACTCCTCGGGCTTGAACTTCGATAGCTTGTCCACATTCTCCTTGACGACGGAAATCACCTTCGACAGAAACGCATCTCTGTGTGAAATGAACTCTTTGCACGCTCGATCGAAGTCCTTCTCAATAAATGCACTGAGCTTATCGCTTGGCACAAACCGGAAGTACCGCTTCTGTAGCAAAGGGGTCAGCTCCGCTAAGCACGCGGTGCACTGTGACGCCAGTCCTAAATGTTGAACAGAGATGGTCTGCAAGATCCCCAAGTCCACTGCGGATGCTCCGAGAATCATCGCAGCACATTGCCCATCGTACAGCTTAAGGGCTTCGTAGATCTTTTGAAGGATGTCGAAGGCAAGGAACGGAAAATGCCCGAGAAGCTGATCGTACTCGTTCAGTGTTTGCAAAAGCAAAAGAATGGAGTGACTGACGACAAATCCGTGCGATGACGCACCACCAGCAGCAGCAGCAGCCACGCCACCATTGTCTGCATCATCGGTCACACTGTCTGCGACGGCCTCCGCTGGGTCGAGCACGAATAGCTTGCGAGCTTGCACCACGGCGCCTTCGTCACTGGGCGCGCCGGTAGTCGACGGATCAAACGCGCCATTTTTTTGATGTCGGCGAAGTTCGGCGTCACAGTCAAAATCAACAGCCAATCGGTGGAATGCTTGCACCGCTTCGTCGTCACTTCTACAGAGCTCCGTGCAGATATCCTGAAATATGGAGTCCACGGCCGCAACTGGCTCCCACTGCTCCTCGGTGGATACGGCTTGTAACACACGCTCTTGAAGCTTGGCGTGCTGCTTGATAAACGCGTTCTTACACTGACCAACGAGCATATTCCGAAACTCCAGCTGGCTGCTACGGCCGCCACCAGGCTTCGCATTATTCGCAGAGCGCTTCGTGGAAACATTTGAAAATGCTTTTGTAGCGACAGCGTGACTCTTGGATGTCGACGATGATGTAGGAGGCGTTCCGCCTCCTCCTGCACTACGACTCCCTTGGTGGTCCCCAGTGATGCCATCGATCGCGTGAGAGAACAGATAACACTGGCGAATAAGGGGCAGCAAGTCTTTCATCCGCATTGCCGCGTTCTCCTCGTGGCGAACGGTGATGACATCTTGCACGCAATGATGTGCCGCGATAGATAGCAACGATTCGAACGGTCCTGGAGCAAACGCAGGTGGAAGTGCGTCATGAGGTCGCTCGTCTTGCTGTTGTTGTTGATGTGGAGATTGTTCTTGGCTGTTAAGGTTTTGCTGCAGCCACAGATCTGCAGCGTATTCCCGTATAGTGTTCCAGTGAGTCACGATGCTGCTGATACGCTCTTGCACATCTGCCAGGAGCTTCGTGACGAGGCGAGAGTATGTCGCGGCATTCCACGATCGCAGTGGGCTCAAAAATTCTGCACGTTCTGGCTTTGGGTGCGGAACTCGTACTGCAAGCTTTGCGACGCTTGCCGTTGTCGCTGCGTCGTACGAGGCAAGTATCCATTGTCGAGTCCAGATCCAGAGGGTGTCCAACACAGACTGCTGGTGCTGCTGAAGGACGTGTGGGAGGCACGTCAATACCGCGGCAGCCTCCAGAGGGGCCGTGACGAAAGCCCAATCAATCACGCCACCGCTAAGTAATCCTTGTAACGACACTCCCAGGGCTGATGAACCGGCACCCACCACCATCGTTGTCAATGCTGACTTTGCACGGGAGACATGCAGGGGGATTTGTCGAGCGCATGCAAGTTCACCCAGCAGTGGAGCAACCCCCGCTCCGTTCGCTGCGTACATCAACGACTGGCACTTCATCAGTGACTGAGCGACCTCAGGGAGCATCTCAACGCTGCGACCTTCGGTGGCCATCCAGCTGTCCACATACTCCCAGCACTTCACGACCTCGAGCACCTCTCCGATGCGATGGGCGAGGAGTTGCTCGTGATGACGGCGCCGGTAAAGCTGTGCGACATTGGTATAGTCGCTCACAACCGCGTCTCCCCTGGTAATTAGGACCTCTTTGGTCTTCAGTAGATTGGACAGCGCATCCTCAGTGTCATGGTGCAACTCATCGAAGCTGTGCGACGCAGCGAAAAAGTCGTCGGAGCGCTTCTGCACGTGCACAAACAAGCAATGTTCAACTCTGAGGAGTGACTTGTGAAGATCGCTGCAGCCGGCCTCAAGTGCTTCAAGGGTGTCCGTCATGCACTCTGTCTTGTATGTGACCGACGGCGGCGATGGTTGCGTACTGGAAGCAGCGGGAGGAGCAGGGGACGGCGACGCGACTACTGTGGCAGCTTCGTCGCACGGGAGTGTTTCCGAGATGAGCCCAGCCACTGAAAATTCTGATGAGAAGAACCCTGCAGGGATGTCAGTCGGCCATGGGTGGCGATGCGCATCAAGCAAGCTGCTACTGCTACTGTTTGCCGCCGCATCGCCGCCTCTTTGAACACGTTGCACTTCATCTTTCCAGCGGTGGAACTCTAGTAACGCTGATTTCCTCTTCTCCATCACGCCACCTACATAGTGCAGGTAAGGCTGGAAGATGGCACTGGTGGAATGGAGGCCGGTATGTTGGGCAAGCATCTGCGCAGATGTCAAGCCCTGAGAGAAAGCTCCACGAGAAGAAGTTGGATTGCCGTAATCAAACGCGTCCTGAATGGCGCCTCCAAACCACGAACCCCAATCCGCGTTGTTGTTGCTCTTCGCATCTACCTCTGTAGGATCATTGAGAATCGACATAAAATTGTAGCCTACTGACTGCTGAAGAAAGGTGAAATGATCCTTCAGTCTGGGGTCAAATGATATCGCTGCCGTGACGCCTCTACCCGCACCAAGGGGCACGCTTCGGTTCGGTGACGACGAAGTATGATGTGGTTCGTCAAGCATCTCGTCAAACAGACCGTCCCCTGTGTCATTGCCCAGATCGTCCAATGTCGAGCAGCTTTCACTTCGGCCGCTTCTGTTGTTCATGGACGACGACCCGGCGGCGGCATCGCACTGTCGGATTGCGGCAGCCACCAGAGCAGAAGGGAGATCGTCTGGAAGTTCGTTCGACTCATGTGCCCAGGAAGAAAAGTGGGCTCGGAGGACTGACGATGAACTTCCGACTCTCATGGATTCATCAACGATAATTTCAGGAACTCGGAGTCGTTTTGCAATCTTGCTGGTCGGCCAGAGCAATGTATGATGCAGTACGGAAAGCACCGATGCGACAGCATCTTGATGATGGTGATGGTGATGGTGAATGGAAGAGGACGATGCTCCTGCTGGGAGATGCGCGAAGCTGCTCTCACTTGTCGATGAGGACAAGGATATGGACATGTGTGTGACACCACAACGGGACTGATGTCAAATCTGTTGTGTTGAGCTCGAGATTTTTTCGACTTCCTATTTCTACTCCTGTGATGCAAGCAAAGCATGAAGACAAAAAAAATCTTCTTTGTTCAAAGTTTGGTGGGACGAAACGCGGTCGAGTAAAGTCACTTTGGATTTGGGAAAGAAAGAAATCAAGATCTCTTCTTCGTCATGATAAACGACGCACATACCATGATCACCGCAATGTGAGTCAGGACGCCAAGCAAGTCAAGCAGCGCCTCGCACCACTGCCATAAGTTCACTGCATCACCGCTGACCAACTGCTGGTGGCCCACGACAGATGACCATACCATCGATCTCAGCGTCCTACTGTGTGGGAGCAACGCATCTGCAATGTGCGAGACGGTCCCCATGGTGGCGACAACGATAGTATCTGACATGCCAAAGTAATCCTTGAGTGCCAACATTTGCTTCGAGGGCCGACTCGTCCCCGCTGTTGCTGTATCACAACCAACACCACTGCCATTGTCGCAGCGGTCGCGATACAAATTGCGAAGGTAGATCATCACGATGATACTAAGAGGCTCTAGGAGCACATACCGTGGACTATCAAACGCCGGTAGTGTCACCATAACGAAGCGGTACACTGCATGAGTCGCGACCCACTCCAAGGGCACTGCCGTAAACACAAATAATGGCCTCGTGACCACTTTCCGAGGCAGCGTTGGCTGCTGCTCTCCACTGCTGCTGCTTAGTGGTAGCTGAGGGAAAGGTTGGGTCATCCATAGGTGTTGCTTCATTTCTTGGCACAGCCAAATCACGAGTGCAACGCACGCTACTCGAGAAGTCCAACCACGCATGGTGCCGCCATCAGGAACGAAGACCATCATGGCGATGTTACCAACCACTGCAACGTTCACGTATTGCACAAACACGCGATGCCACTTCACTTGGAGAGAGGGCGGGAGGCACTGGAACGCAACCAGGCTGCCCAGGCCAAGTGGCATTTCACATAGGAATTTGATGAAACCAGCGGTGTCAGACGTTGGGGAGTCATCAACTGCGAATAGCCCGGTCGCCAGTGCGGAGACGAGTACAACGAACAGTGCTAAAGGGCGTGCAGAGGCTCGCGCTGCCAAGTAAACACCGACGCAGACAGATGCGACAGTGCACAGCTGATACATCACAATAATTGACATAGTCATTTCTTACACTTTTTTGTGATGGATTGTTTCGTTGTTGTTACTGTTGTATTGTTAATGGGCTCATCCAACAGTCTATCAATGTTTGATTGTGTGCGGCGCTAAGAGAAAAGAAACGAGAGACGGTGAGTGACACAACAAAAAGAAAAACTAAAAAAATGCGCACAACGGCAAGTTATTTCTACTTCTACAAAAAGGATCTTCAACTATGGCGTAAAACAGTTCATAGTGCTGAACTGTCTATCTAAGGCGCAATTCTTGTTTGTTTCTATTGTCTTCCTGGAGAAAGAGCGCTCCCTTTATTCAACGAGGACGTTCCAAGGAGGTGATGGAGGTAAAGCGTTGGTCCGTCGGTAATCTAAAAATCATCAAGTTCCTCGTCGTCATCATCACCGCCTCCAGGCCCCTCGTTCACAACAAATTCTTCGTCATCATCAGATGAATCATCGTTTGATCGTGCGGGGGTTTTCTTCTTTGTAGGGGCAACTGCACCCACTGTTGGCTTGGGAACTGCCACAGGTACGGGTGCAGCTGGTGGTGGGGCTGCAGCAACTGGCTTTGGCACAGCGACCGGCACTGGTACCGCGACTGGAGGAGGGGCTGCGGCGGTGGGGATGGGAACCGAAACTGGCTTCGGTACGGCAACCGGCACAGGGGCTACAACGGGGATGGGGCTGACCGGCACAGGTACCGCGACAGGCTTTGGCATCGCAGCTGGAACAGGCACTGCGACTGGCGTCGGAACGGCAACAGGGGTTGGCGCAGCTGGTGTAGGAATGATCACCGCTGGGGGTGGCGCAGTGACAGGGATGGTTGGCGCTGCCGGTGTCGGCACCGTGACGGGCACAGGCTTCTGAGCAACGGCTGGGACTGGAGCGGCAACTGGCGCAGGCACAACGGCAGGGACTGCGACGGCCGGCACTGGTGCTGCTTTCGGTACAGGAACCACAACAGGTGGAGGTATTGCTGTTGCTGCAGACGCTCCAGTAAGGGGCTTTGGCACAGGGACTGGGTTAGGGTTCGCCATCGCCACGCCGACCGCCACGGCGGCAGGTGTTGGTACTGTCGGACTTGATGCCGGGGCACTAACGCCAAGCACCGGTTTCACACTCACTGCTGGAGGGGGCGGCGCACCGCTAGGAGACTGCGGGGGCGCGGCGGCCTTCGGCACAACAGGAACCGGAACGACAACAGGTACGATGGGTTGAGCAGGTGGCGCTGCCGCTGCTGCTGCAGAAGTTGGGCTCACTTGCGGCACCGCCACGACTACAGGAGGCGTGGGCAGTGGAGCTGTTGGAAGGGGGACCACCGTTGGTGGTGGGACGGCCACAGGAGAGGGCGTGGGGAGGTTGCTACTTGTTGTCGACCCATTTGGATTGTGTACGGAAGGAACAGGGACAACAAGCGGCATTGATTTGGCGGCGGCCGTGTGGGAGGGTGACGGTGCCCCGACTGCATTATTATTGCCCGCTGGGCTGTGCGGCGCAACCAGTTTGGGCACAATAGCAGTCTGAGGGACCACGACAGCGACTGGTGGTGGTTGTGGTGCTACGGTGGGCGCTGTTGTTGGCGGAGAGATGTTCGCCTTGAGTCGCTCTATGCCAGCATCGGACAAAATGCTTGACGCTACCGAAGAGTTCCCCCCATCCTGCCCATGACGAACTGTGACCTCTGAGGGGACATCTTCCCCTCGATCGTACCTAGTCGCCGGCTTCGACGGGCCGGGGGTGGAGGAGGGCTTGCCGACAATCGATGTGGTCACGTGAGGGGGTTGTGCTGCTGCAGCACCACCACCACCACGCGTGGTAGGCGTCATGGCGTCGTTGCGGGTAGGCTGCTGTTGAGGGTTGGACGCAAACGATCCCATCGTCACGATCGGAACGGATGCTGTTGCTTTTGGAGGAGAATGAGGAGAGGGGGTGGCCGCATTGTCGAACTGACCACTGTGCTCTCGAGTGTGCATTGGACCGGATGACGATGGCACTGGGTACAGCGGTGCCGACGATGGTTGAGGTTGGAGTAGCGGTGGTGGCGGAGCTGCACCACTCTTGCGAAGTTGCTGCTGGTTATTATGATGATTCTGCTGTTGCTGCTCTTCCCATCTTGTGCGTTCCGCATGGAGCTCGTCTTGTTGCTGCTTTAGTCGGCGTTCACGGTTCTCCATGTCTTTTTGCATCTCCTCAAGGCGACCTTGTTCGTATTTTCCCATCGTAGCAAGCAAATTCTGTTGCATTTGTTGGTCTTTAATTTGCTGATGTTCCTGTCCACGTTGCATCTTTTCTTGCAGACGGACGTTTTGTTCTTCAAGTGTTTTGAAGCGCTTCTCTGAATCTGCAATGATTTGTTTCAGTTGGTACTCCCTGTCCTGGAATTGTCGACGCTCTTCCAACGCTTGTGCGGAGAGGCGGGCTTGAATGTCCTGCTCTATCACGGCCATACGCTTGACGGCGTCAGCCCGATGGGATTCAAGGATGCGGTCTTTTTCCCGGATCTGGGACACGAGCACATCGCGCTCTTTCGTCATCGCCTCTAAGTGTTGCTTCGCATGAGAGTTCTCGTAGGCAGCACCGGCTTTGCTGCGTTCGTCACGGTGGACAGTCTCTAAACGATCATTATGCAACGATTCTATCTGACGACGCAAGCGAAGGATTTCTCCGGGTGCATCTCGAAGCTCCTCCAGACGCTTGCGGACTTCTTCTGTTTCCTTGTGGTCAGAGTCCCAACGACTCCTCCACGTTTGGGCCTCCGCCTCGGCTCGACGCTGGTCATCGCGGGCAAGCCGAAGGCTCTCTTTCACTGCGTCGATGGTGCTGTCCTTGTGCCGAAGCATCGTTTGTGCTTCCTGCAAGAGAGCCGCCTCACCTCCTTTGCGAGTGATTTCGTTCATTTCAGATAAGATGACAGCAAGGCGGCGATTTTCAGCAATGTACGCGGCGCACTGGTGCTCTAGTTCGCCGACTCGACTTGCTCTAGCGCGCTGCTTTAAGTTGTACTGATCATCTTCCAATTCCAGAATACGCCGTGCTTGGCTGTGGACTTTTCCACGAAGGTTGTCGAGAGTGTGCTGAAGTGTTGCTGCAGCGTCAACGCTCTTCCCCTTCAGTGCGCTGTTCTCAAGTCGGTTATTCCGTTCCTCAAATGAGCGAAGGTCTTTGCGAAGGTTCTCGATTTCTTTCTCTCGACGCAGCATGGTTTGCTTAAGCTCCTGAAGCTCTTGGTAGGCACCGAGTTCTTTGTAGGATGCTTGCTTCGGCGGAACAACGCTGATCGCCTGTGCTTCTTGCACCTGCGCACGTAGTCGCGATGCGGTGCGACGTTTGTTTTTCTCGTCGCTTCTTGCCATTGCGCTGCGGTCGCCTTCTTTCGGAACAACGATTTTGTGCCGGAAGGTTGTTCCACGATAAGGATCGATGAAGTCACGCTGGCGTTGCTTTGACGACGGACGCTGCATCGAGGTATTCGCAATCGACGGGGCTGCAGGGGCCCGCAGTGATGCATAATGACTAGGGGGCAGTGACGAGGCATCGACTCCTCTCCTAGGAGTTGTGGAATGGTCTCCTCCGCGACTTCCTTGTTGCTGAGAGTAGGGCTGCTGATTCTGCTGCTGCTGCTCGTGCATAATTGTGCCATGGAACAAAGCTTTGAAATCTTCCGGTCGCATGATGCGAACCACCGATCCATCTGGGGGCGCCCGTCGTCCGCCACCGCGGCTAGCTTGTTGCCGAGAGTACGCATCATCATCGTCCTCTGCAAATCGAGCAGTGGAGGCGTTTTGTCTCGAGGGTGGAGGGGGACGATCGTAGGAAACAGGAACTTGATCCGGGGGCACCTGTATGGGATAGGGCCCTGTCGTGTCTAACGTGTTATGTTGTTGATCGTTGTGTGTGTAACTAGCGTTGTGGTGGAGTCCAGAGGGAGAAGATGGGTTTCTATCATCAACGATTCGTGCTCCTGCGCCGCTGGGAGCGTTGTACGCACCCCCAGTAGGTTGTGCCGGTGGTGGTGCACCGCCACGATTCTGTGATGTTGAGTGGCGAAGGGGAGATCGTCTAGATGAAGAGTTGGAGTAACGAGAGTCCGATGAAAGAGAGCGGGACCGTGAGCTGTCACTTTCAAACGAGTCCGTCATTGAGGGCTAACGAAGTCTATTAAATGCAGTTACCCTCGCCTCAACTGAAATTCAAAAAGAACAGGGGGGAAAGAGTGCACGACAACAATAAGTTTATGATTTCGAACTAAGTGTAACGCTCACCTTCTGTTGGGAGGACAAAAAAGAAAAATCTTGCATATACCGCTGCTGTCGAGGATGACCGCCCTTTCCATCTTCTCTTTTTTTTTCTCTTCTCTCTCGAGTATTTCTACTTCTTCACCATGCCTACTACCCAGTCCAAGCCGCCCTCAAGGCCAGCCCCCGTCTTGGCGGAGCATGGTTGGATCTGCCAAGGGCGATCGCGAATACGTGTCAGCTCAAGAATGTCAGAAATTTGATCCGGAGGAATCGCGCCCATCAAATCTTGTTTATTGGCAAACACAAGCAACGGCACGCGAGCTAATTTGTCCTCCTCCAACAACTGAGTGAGTTCAGCCTTTGACTCCTCCACTCTCTTGGCATCGGCGCTATCAATGTTTTTTTTTTTTTTTTGCCTGCGTTGTCTAAGCCGAGGATGAGGATGCGAGCTTCCTTCGGCGTCGGCTTCATCTTCATCAGAAAGTCCAAAAGGCCCATGATGTGGATTCCTGAGGGGTGAAGACGTGGGTGTGAGGTCTAAAGAAAAGTAACGAAATAAACTATGAAGGGCTGTATGACCGCCTAATAATGCCTCAACTGCTTTGTGTTACAACACTTTTGTTTATTTCCAAACGGAAAGTGATGCAACTCCTACGCCACGTTGACCTTTTAGGAAAACAAAAACAGAAAATGAGAAGCATTTATCCAACATTGGCTACCAATTTTAGCATCCTTTGACATTTTGTTTTCACTGCAACTTCGATACCAAAAACATAAGGATCCTCCTCCGCCATACGCAGCGCAAAAATGAACGTTGACTTTGGCACACGTTACTCTTCCACAACGAATCCACCATCGCTATCGTCGGACCCATGATCGCGCGCGGCGGCTTTCTTGTCTTTCTTGGGTTTTTTGTCTTTCTTTTCTTTCTTGTCAGACTTCTCCTTCTTCTCTGATTTCTCCTTGCGGCGCTTCTCCTTTGGGGCAGCGTCATCATCGTTGTCGCTTCCTTCTTGTGGAGGTGCATTCACTATCGCCTGCTGCATCTGAGCGAGCATTGCGCTTACGTCGAACGATATGGCCGCAGCAGCCGCGGCAGTCACTGGTTTCGATGGAACTGCCTCGAGGGTGCGTCGCTCAGTCCTGTTTGTGCGAGAGGAACCTGTCGATGCACTGCTGCCTAACACGCGTGGGGGTGGTGGGAGTGCACGGGGAGCGGTGGTACTCGCCTTTGGAACAACTGGTGGTGCCTCAACTTCCTCTGAGTCACTCTTGTCATGTTGTTGTTGTTGTTCTTCATCGGAATGTTCACTGCCGCGGCTTTGACGGGCTGGCGGCGTCGCCAAAGGTGCAGAATGCGAAGCGGGTGCCGGACGTCGTGGTGGGGGCTCGTCTACGTCCGAGTCCGACTTTTCAGGAGTCTTGGCACGATGCTTCTGTTCGTCGTCGTCGTCGGAATCATCAGCTCCCCCAAAGAAGTCATCTCGCGCGGCTTGTGGTACGTCATCCTCCACCACAACAGCAGCAATGGCGTCCATGTGTTTCTCGTGTTTCTGTGGTTGTTGCTGTGGGACTCCAACTGAGGGCTGCATTGGGACTACCAACGAAGGACTCTCAACGGCAGCCATTTTCATAGGTGCAGCTGCCCGTGTTGGTGGTGGTGTTCTGTCATGATCACTATCAGATGATGACGGCGTGGCAGCGCGCTTAATCTCCACTTCGTCTTCATCGTCGTCACTGTCGCTCCCAAAAAAGTCATCCTTCATTGATTCACCCGCCTGGTCGTCAACAGCAAGGTCTTCGTCACGGATCACTGGGGCGTGGCGTAGGAGAATCGCCATTGGGGGCGGTGCCTCAAACGTGGCGATGATTGGCTTCGGTGGCTCCTCCACCTTTGGTGGGGCTGGTTGAGACACAGACGCCGCGGCACGAATAGGTGTTGGGGCTTCCTCAGGAGAGTGGCTGCTAGTTGCCGTTGGGGACGTTCGGCGTTGGTTGAAAGATGAGCCAAGGCGAGAGGGCGGCGTTGGAGCCGGAGCATCGTCCTCACTGCTGCTACTTGACGAGGACGATTTCTCGTCTTCGTCGTCGGAAACATCGCCAAAGAAGTCGTTTGAGAGTTCGTTGCTCTCCTCCTTGCGAGAGCTTTGCTTCGCTGGCGCAGTTGGGGCTGGCGGCTGAACCTTTTTGGGAGGTTCTGATACCGCGGGTTTCTTGGAGGGAGTGAAAAGCTGCACATCGCCGGGGTTCTTTTTGGCGTCTACCACCGCGGACGCAGCCGCTGCAGGTGTCGGTATTGCTGCAGTTGGTGGGGCCGCTGCAGCAGGTGCGGGGGTTGGTTGCTTGCTTGCCTGTTGTTGAGGTGCTTGGGCGCCGCCGGAAGGCGACGCTGGTTGCTGCTTCGAAACGGGAGAAAGGTTCGCACTATTGTTCAAGTCCTCAGAGCTTGATGCTTTGCTCCGCTCCTTCTCTTCAAAATTCAAGCGAGCACGCTCGGTGAGCATCCATGCTTGGTGTACTTCAATCTTTTGGTAGATGGACTTCATTTGAGTTTCCAGCGTTGCTAGGTGAACAAATGAGACTGGGATCTCAAAGAAGCTCTTCAAGACGGATATACCATGTGAGGTTCTTGCCGAAATGCTGACCCACGTCGCGGCTGCCGAGAGGGACGCTTCCGGCTCGTTCCCTTGAGACGCTAGCACGATCATGGGAGTGGTAGCCCGCGGCAATTTACGGCACAGCGCATCCACGTCGTGCTCGCTGACAGCATATGGTTTCGGTCGGTCCATAAAGTTCAGCGCTACCAAAATCGAGGCCGTTGCGGGCACATTCCGCGCCTCAGAGTATACGTAATCGAGGGACTCTCTTCTCATTGGATCCACCAAGAAGATCACACAGTGGCATCCACGATACACGTCGATAGTGGTGGCATCCGCTAGAGGACACAAATGTGTGGCGGATGACTTTCCGGGTGGGGGAATCCCAACATCCACAACGTCCCACATCTCTACCTTGGTACCGTGGTCATCTGGAACATCAGCACCTTGATAGCGAATGGTGGCTGCACTGATCTCGGGGGAGGCGACATACTTCTCCGGGAACGCGTGGCCGTGAAGGCGCGCTAGGAGGGCAGACTTTCCGGTGCCGCGCATGCCGCGTAGGATCACCTTCATGTTGTACTTGACGCCCTTCTGGAACTCACGCTGCATCTCAGGAGGCATCGTCCATATCTTCGGACCTCCATTGCTACCGACCGGCGAGCCTGGCTTGTCACTCTTGAAAATGTTTCGGACTTTGTCAAATACTGACATGAGTTTTTTGGTGTTCTCGTCCTTAACTGTGGTAGCAAACAAGATGGAAGCGGCAGACGTTTGTTGAGCCCAGAGGGTGACTATTCGTAGAAACAGAACATTAGCGAAAACAGAATTTGCAAGCCAAGCAGCTACACACACAACATAACCCCCAGTGACAACAAGCTCGTTGCGTGCGCAACAACGACCAATCTTCTGCGCACGCGCACCTAAAAACCTCTAATAAAATGTATCTTCCAGTTGACTCACGCACACCCTACGTCTAATCTGTGTTGTTCTTTTTTTGCGTGCAACATTTCCTTTCTCCTCTTTTTTTGGAGAAGGGGCTAGGCATTCTTCAACCCATCTCCTTCCGTTCACTGCCTTCTTCTTGGCAGAAGCAAATCACACACTAATCCAGCAAAATGATCGATGTATCTTCGAGAGCTACGCGTACTACTCACCTCCTTTTAGAGAGGATCAAAGAAGAGAAGTTAGACTTTTATAGCATCGTGCAGATTGATTTCTTCTCCTTCTTGACCTTCTTTGGAGCGGGGTCCTTCATATTAATCGGCTTTGTGTTGCTTTGGGCAGGCTCCTGCTTTTGCTCCTTTGGTGCAGACTCTTTGGGCTGCTGCGTTTGTTGTGTGGGTGCTGCAGCCTGTTGCTGCTGTGCGGCTGCGGATGAACCTGATGGTGACTGAGCTTGATTGGCATCACCGCCAACAGCGCTAGTGGCGTGTTGTTGCATTGAAACAACACCACCGTCAGTGCCGACTCCGGCGGACAAGCACATCTTGGCGGTAAATTCAAACAGCTGCGACACGTTGAAGTTGTCTTTTGTTGACGATCGGAAGAAAGGTACCTTCAGCTTGATAGCAAGTGCTTCCGCTTCGGCGTTGGATACTGCGGCTTCATTTTGTAAATCGTACTTGGTTTGGCAGAGTACAAGGGTGATGCTACCGCACTGCGCCTCGACCTTCTGCTTCCACTTCTCAACATTCATAAAGCTGTCACGATCCACAGTGCTAAATGCAAGAACGGCAGCGCCGGCGCCGCGGTAGTACGATGCCGTGAGGGCGTTAAACACCTCTTGACCGGCGGTATCCCAAAGCATCAGCGTCACGGGTTGGTTGAGCTCTCGAACAAATACTTCCTTCTCCATGAACTCAGCACCGATGGTCTTTTTGTATTGGTCGGTGAATTCTCCTCGGACGAATCGTCTCAGCATTGAGGTCTTACCCACGTTACCATCACCGACGACGATCACTTTGATGCTGTCCTCCACGTTGTCGAGTGACATGTTATGGAGTGCGTGAAATATTAGAAGTGACTGTGTTGCGTGAATAAGGACAAAAAAAAGCAAATTAACAGCATAATGATGGATACACATGCCTTCAGCAGTTCGTCAAAA
>CYKH01002227.1:61599-102093 GCA_001460835.1 Bodo saltans | reverse complement strand
GCGTTCACACTTTATCTGAACGTGCCACATACAATCCTCGCAGAAATTATCAACAGAAGGTTTTGATAGTAATCAACCTAGAACAACATACGTAAATGTATTTCAACCACACGTCGTACCCTACTGGTGCTTGAAGGCCTTGCTCTTGTAC
This sequence comes from Bodo saltans, assembly GCA_001460835.1. NCBI lineage: Eukaryota > Euglenozoa > Kinetoplastea > Eubodonida > Bodonidae > Bodo > Bodo saltans. The sequence continues at coordinate 101,942 of CYKH01002227.1, read as the reverse complement.
GCCTTGCTGTTGCGACGTCCGCGGGCAACCTCGGCACCGCGGCTGGAGACGCGAGCCTTGGCGTGGCTACCGGGCTTACCAGCAGCACCGAAGTGCTTGATAGACTCGCGTCCGCTCTTGCGACCACGGAGCAGCAGGGTGTTCTTGCCGGTGGGGGCAATCAGAGCGAGCTGGTCGAAGGTGATGCACTCACCTCCGGCGGCGGCAATACGAGCGCGGGCGCTCTTGGAGAAGCGCAGGGCGGCAATGCGGATCGCGGGGATCTTCGACAGGCGGATGTCATCGAGGACATCACCGACGATGACGGCGATGGGGGCCTTCTTGGCATCCTCGAGCCATACGGTCTTGCGCTTCAGCACGGTCGCAACGCGGCTCAGGGAGATGGGCGCGCGGTTGTTACGGCTCTTGATGAGGCGCTCGTACACGTTCTTGTTGAAGCCAGAGTTCGTGCGCTGGGCGAGGAACTTGTACAGCTTCACCAACAGCTTGACGTAGGGGTTCGTCGAAAGCGTGTGGTGGCGGATGGTACGCTTCTTCTTCTGGATGCCGGTGAGATCAACGCCCATTTTTGTGTGGCCTTGACGCGTGTTGTTGTTGTTGTTGTTGTTGTTGAAAGTAGAACAATGCAAAAAGATATATCGAGATCATCGTTCAAAATAAACGCAGTGTAAGTTAGGATCTTTGCGAGCCAGAGGGCACACAAGGTGAAAAACGGGTGCGGGATGTGGAATAGAAAACAAAATAACACTGGGACGCGCAAACACCAAAAATGATTGGTGATGGCACTTGCCTCTACGAGATGTGCACTGATGTGTGCAAGTGTGAGAGCATCGGGGTGCGTGTGGAAGGATATTTTTTTATGCCTTGAAGCGCACACCACCCATGCCTAGGAGCTGGTTCTTAAGCCCGCGGGAGTCAGCCCAGTCGCTGTTTCCGTACGTGATATCGTCATCCTCTACAAGCTTCTTTTCGTTCTCCTGCTTCCTAAAGTAATGCGCCATAAGCTCAGACTGCGTTTTCGCATCGACGGCTGGCTCTCTGGGTGGTGCGCTGCCTCCCTCCTTTCCAATCTTCACTACAATTTTGGTCTTGTCGTTTTTCCCAGTGTACTTGGCAAGCTCTTGATCACGAGCAAGGGGCTTACCCGTCCACCACAGGACGACCGTCCCCTGCACGATATCCTCCGTCACCGCACCGTCATCTACAATGGATAAGATGCGGTGGCACTTCGAGCGCTCCGCGTCGGATACACTTTCATCATCAAGCTTTGCGGTCAGCCGGGGGAGAAAGTCGGTACCACTGCAGTACTCCGGATACACGATGGCCACGCCACCTTTCATGGTGTCCGCTAAGGCTTGCAGCTCCTCGAGCTTCGATTCAAGTTTCTGGTCGACGCGGTCCAAGGCAAGATACCGCTCAGCATCGCCAGCTGGTCCTTCAAGGCAATGCTTTAACTCCTCGGAACAGGAGTCCTTGCTGAGCTGTCGCGCTGCGGCGACCATCCACTTAAGCCTCACACGAAAATTTTGAATCTTCTGCACAACGTCGGTGACATCGCCGACATTCGTCGTGTTGGGGGCAGAGCACAAAAACTCGTCGTAGTCCTTGCTGTGCTCCTCACGGGGAAGGCGCTTGCAGTGAATCACTACCATCGTCTCTTGCTTATCATTCGCAAAAAGCAGACGAGGCACAATACGAAGCAAGACAATGCTTCAGAAGTTAATCAATGCAAAAAAAAAGGGCAATTTCCTTTTTCTTAAAAGAAAAGAAGAAGTAATTGAACAAATGAACGAGGTGAGATCATCGGCGTCGCGCCGATACCCACCGCGGTTGTCCAGCAAAGTCCGTGTGAAGCTCCACATCAATCCAATCAGGGTGCTTCTCCATAATCGACGCCACTTTCTCTCCTTGAATGCCAATCTCAATGATCATCGAAGGGGCGCGGCGCAAGGGCTCTTGGCGCGACCCTGCTGGCTTCAAAAACTTTGCACCCTTCTCGCAAAGGTCCTGGAAGTACGTGTACTGCCTATCTTCACGGGAAGCGTCGCCAACAAGTGCCACCTTGGACTCCCAGTGCGTGATTGTCTTGGGCAGGTCTTCGTATTGATTGGGCAGAATGTACGGTGGGTTGGATACAATAAGGTCCACGGAACCATACGGCACTGATACACCACCACTCGAAGATGATGATGGCGACGCCTCCTGCTGTGCAGCAGCAGTAGCAGCTTGCTCCTCCAAGGCAGCAAACATATCCGACTGGATGCACTGGTACCGCTCATTGGGAATCTTATTCCTCGTCGCGTTGATGTTGCTCATCTTCACCGCCTCTGGGAGAATATCAACTGCAACGACTTGCGCCTGAGGTGCATTCTTCGCAATGGAAACACCAACGCAGCCTGTGCCGCTGCACATGTCAAGTACATGGAATGGCTCTGTGGCATCCTCCAAAAAGTTGTTCACCAACCAGTGGCACCACATCTCTGTTTCTGGACGAGGGCAGAGCAGCGGCTGGGCGCAGTTGATGTGACATCCATAAAACGGTTGGTAGCCGATAATGTAAGAGAGTGGTTTGTGCAGGTCACACCTCTCTAACACTGCTCGCTTGATTCGTTGTCTGACGACAGTGGGGTCGCGGGATCCGCCCTTCTCTAAAATGTCAGCCTCGATTGCCTCTTCAATGAACTTCACTTCCAAAGCACTTTGATACATCATCGCCTTCACACCTTCGCTTCCATTACGAACTTCTGTTTTGTAATGTGTTTCGTACAGCATCTCACTGAGTGTTCGACGCTCCTGCGTTGTAAGAGAGGACTCTGGGCGGGCAGCACGACGGTTAGGAGGCAGGATCCCAGCATTCACATCGAAATAGGCGTCGTCTACTTGCTCCACCGTCGATGATGCTACAACGTCAGCAGCAGCAGTTGATGCGTCATCAGAAGGAGGAGCTACATTCGTCGCATGATGATGTGGAGCTGCAGCTGCGGCGGCTGCGGCGGCCTGGAGCTTCCGGGCCATCTCAGGATTGACATCCACAAATACCGCATTGGCAATCATCTTCTCCTCATCTGTCTGATCTGCTGCCGTCGAGACATAGTTGTTATCCGGGGGTCGAATGCCTCCCTGGTATCTCACAGATTCCACAAGGGCTCCTGATGATGTAAACGCCAGTATTGTCGAAGAGTAGTGGTGTTTGCGCGTTCGGCACGCCACAGATAACAGACGGTGCATCTGGTTTGCTGAGTATTAAATTTGACAAAAGACAAACATCACAAATTCGAAACAAACGCTCTCGCACGCGAGAGCTTCTGAGTATCCATGAGCGCTCACACGCGCCAAAAACAAAATCTCCAAAAGGGGAAAATCATAAAGCCGAATAAAGACAGCAACGATAAGCGACAGAAAATCAGCTCAGAAACCACCAAAGCCAAAACCGTAGTTTGGCCTGGCACCAGGCGCTGGTTTTGGAGCGAAGGGATCAGGGCAACATGTCCACGGCATGCTAATCGGGACCTGCTCAGCAACAGCTTTCCAAGTCGCCTCGTTTTTCTCGGCGACGTAGGAAACTGTCTTCTCAATCAGTTCGAAGTCGTTGCCCAGCTTGTGGTATCGATGCCCGCGCCAAACCAACAGCAAGTCTCTGATGCTCTGTTCACTCACAGGCGCCCCCCAATCAGTTCGTCCAGCGGCGTTGCAGTGGATGCCCCACAGCTCGCTGGATCGGATCGCCAACACAGACGCGTAGATCGCAACGCCAACATCGAAGTGAGCATGCGGGCACTTCTCCTCATTTTCGCGTGCAGGGTCGTCGTACGTCACGCCGCCTTTGCCAGGAATCCGGAAGACACGCTCGATGCTCTCCTGCACATGAACGATGTGGTCATTCACTTTGGAAAAGTGCTCAATGTCTTCGTCGCAAAGGTCCTCGATGGCCTCAAACGCAGCCTCGGGCAGAACCTTTACAATCCCCTTCAAAACAGCAGCGATCTGCACGGTGTCAGGCGTCTCGGCGTCCAACAGCTCACGTAGACGAAGTGCCAACGCACCGAAGCCCTTCGGTACTGCTTGCGCAGGTGCCTTGTCGTCCCGACCACGCTTGCGGGTAGGAAGGCGCACAAGCAGCGACGACGCAGCTTCGGTCAGCGCAGCGCATGGCGACTTTAGGTACGGCTCCAGCTTATCGTGGAGAAAATCGCCGATCGTCAGCTTCGGCTGGCCCTTCACGGGTTTTGGCAACAGAACACTACCCAACAGCTTTAGGACCTCGCCATCAGTCTTATCCTCAGCTTCTGTCTCAGAGTCGTTATCGGCCAGGAATATCTCATCCACCGCAAGCACGGCCACTGCCTTGATTTTGTGGTCCACCGTGTCATCGTCGAGGGCAGTCTTTATGACGGCCAGCAGCTTGTGGTAGTGGGAGGGCTCCCACTGCCAGCTGTGGGCGAGCATCCGCACAGCCGCAAGCGCCAACTGCGTCTTGATCTCAAGCCGCGCAGTAAGCGCGTCGAAAACGGTGTTGAAGTGCGGAAGTGAGTCGTCCACGTAGTCTTTGCCGTCATGGAGGTGAATCATGGACTCCGCCATCCGCGCTGCGCTCTCCAGCGATGCATCTTCCTTCGCGAAGGATGCGATAAAACCGTTCAAGTCGGTGAGCATACCCTCATAGTCTTCAGCGTGAGGGTCGCTCTCAGTTCCCATAAACATTATTAGAAACGATCAATCTATCAATCTAACAAAAAAAAACATGAAAAGAAATGAAATTCACGTGAAGGCCTGGTGAACGGCACACTGGAAAAGAAAATATGGTTCATGATGCGGTCGAGGGGGTACCGCGACAATTCTGTCGAAAAAAATCTTTGTGCTTCCGCAATTCTTTTCCTTGTTGAAGCACACGCGCAAGAAGAAAAACGATGCGGCAACGAAACTGTCAGGTTAGGCACAACACGATATCATTTATGACAAATGATCGCACAACTGAGCCATGATACAAAAAAGGCCCTCATAGCTTGGATGACGAACCCTCGAAGCCACCACTCAACGCCACGGTGTTCCCCGATCGCGCCGATTGAAGAAGCGCCTCCATACACTGAGCTTGGCCCAACGCGAACTGAGGATTTGTTGAACACACCACTACTTCTTCGGTACTACTGTTGCTGCTGACCATCACCACCAAGTCGCAGAATCGCCGCAACTCTCCATGATATGGATTCGTCGCATCGAGAGTAGTAGTGGACAAAGCAGCAGCAGTTGGGGACGACGATAGAAATGTTGTCGATAGCTTTCCCGTTTCTTGATCCACCACATTGACCACGATGCCATCCGCACTAGAACTTGGTTTAAAAGGGTTGCTCAGGATCGCGCTGCCTTTGGTACCGTGCAGCTCAAATGACGCTGTGCCAAACGGCGTCACAAGGCTGCTGTCGATGTGCAACGCCACACCACCAGGGAATGTAAGAGTACCGCTAAAGGTAGCATCATAGTTGGTCTCATGATCATCACTAGACCACACAGCGGTGCCGCTGCAGGACACCGGCTCCTGCTTCAACAAATATCGAGCAAGATAAATCGGGTAGCATCCAACGTCCCACAGAGACCCCCCTCCCTCTTTGGTGGAGCTGCTTCGGAAACTATTGCGAGTCATGTTGTATTGAAACGAGCCACGAAGGTACTGCAGCTGGCCTAAAGAGCCTGACGATAACAAATTCTCAAGTTGCCGTGTTTGGGGTGTGTACAGCGACATCACAGCCTCCATCACGATAAGAGTCCTCCCATGTAGCGCACAATAGTGGGAGTGTGCTTCGTGAACACGTGCAGCTTCCTCGGAGGAGAGCACCATTGGCTTCTCGCACAAGACATGCTTCCCAGCAGCAATCGAGCGTATGATCCACTCACTGTGCACATGGTTCGGCATTGTGATGTACACCGCATCGACATCTGGGTCTGCGAGCAACTCTTCGTGTGACCCGTACGATCGTGGAATGTTGTGCTTCGCGGCGAACTCTGATGCTTTCACGGCATCGCGGCTCGACACCGCGGCCACTGTGACAAACGCGTCGTGACGTGACGAATCATCGTTCTGCGAGTTATTGTTGAGGGCTGCAATCACCCCCAAGATGTGACGAGTCACAGCAGCGGTGGACATGATGCCAAGCCTCACCTTCTTTTTGCTGTTCTTATCTGACGAGGGGGAGGGAGGAGTCGTCGTCGTGGTTTGTTCGGCCATAAGTGTGGGGGAACGATAAGTATTTCTATGATGAAGATATGTGTGTATGTGATACTTTGTGAAGTGACAAAGTCAGGAGAACGAGAATCAACCACACCTCTCATCACACAATTTTATGTCTCCAACAAAGAAAATCATTTGAGAGATTTTGTGCTTCTTTCAATATTTGTCTATATTTTCTCCCGCTCTACCTTTGGAAGAGCAATTCGAAGACTTCTAGTGTCCCGGATGCTGCATCCGGAGTCAAACCTGAGACAACAACATACCGCGAAGGGCCACCAGACGACGGCTGCCATGAGCACGAGGAATGCCCAAACCCAAATAACCCCGCTGGGGCAGGAGTGATCTCGCCTGATGAGGAGTTTCGTATCGACCGCGGGATAGGGACACACCTTGCAGTAGTGCCCTCTTCATTAGCAACCATAAGAGTGTCAAACGGAGGTGGGCCCATCGAAGACAGTCCTCCCACCGTCAAGGCCACCCATGGGGCCAACTGCAATGTGGTGTGACAGCAGAGTGGTGCCCCTTGAGAGATATCTTGGGGTACCACGTCCAGAGACACTGCTGTTGCAGATGCTGCGTCATTGTTGTTGTAGTGATGCAGTAACGTCACGTCACTGCTGAGCTGACCAAGGACATCGCGGCCCCCGTACACTGCAATGTGCGACGTCGAGGAGGTAGTCGCAGTATCGGCATATTTCCTCTTTCCGAAGCATACCGCTGAGACCATTTCTCTTGGGATGCCGAGACCGGGCAATGTGATCTCTTGCCATAACTTGTGCACGAAGCTAAACTCAAAGCAATCTCGCAGCACACCTCCTTCGGTACCAGAACCGCCCATCACAAACATCGATGTGCCTGCAGTGTTCGTACAGCTCGCGTGAGAGTGACGAGCACTTGGCGAGACGGCGCCAATCGTTTGAACCCGCTCGACACGCAGCAGCGGGGGAGCCTTCCACGTTCCAATCACCTCCGACCATCTGCTGCGCACAGCAATCGCGTAAAGGTCATCGTGCACGATCATGTCTGGGACTGCTTGATATCCCCCAAACACCACCATCGATTCCACACTCCAATCGGACTCTGAAGGCCCCTCAACATCATCAGTCTGGGCACTAGGTGGTAGGGAGGTTGGGGGCGTCAGGACCAGCGATGTAGGGACCTTCACGGAGGAGTGCCCCATACGTTGCGAAATGATGCCGGAGTTGGTGGGCTGCAGCTCCGTACATCTCCACGATGATGCGTCGGATGTTGTCGTGGTGGCATCCACTGGCGGCGGCTCCACAGCGATCACGTCGTTGTAACTGACACCATAGGCGTCGCTCCCACCGAACATGATGATTGTGTGGTCGGGGGAGGATGGGCGCAGACGGAGTGCCTGGATAGCATGGCCGCCTTTGGACATGGGGCGCAACGCACAAAGCTGGCGCTCACTCCATGTGAACATTTGAGAGATGTACTACGAATGAAATACTACGATGAGAAAAGTAAAGTGAAGTGAACGAGATGTCCATGTGACGCTTTGAACTTTGACAATGCACGGGACAAAGAAGGCAATCGGCTAACAAAGCGCAACAACGCAACCACTTGAAGTAAAAGAAAATTTGGGAAGGGGGGAGAAGCCAACACCGTCAATGATTGATGCGGTGCTACAGGTAAAGCACCCCCTCACATGCAAACGAAACACAAAACGTGGAGGTGGAGACCACAGTGATCGAAAAAATGTATTCTCTCGCTTTTTTTTTTCTTTAGCTGTTGATGCACATCATCACAATACCAGACACCACCAGCAGCACCCCCACTCCAATCATCACGCGGCTTACGATTGCCATCATTGGGCTCACCTGCTGAAACGTACTGGCACCTTCATGGGAGGTGAAGTAGGAAAATTTCTTCCCGTTGGGTGTGGTGCCATACGCCGGTGTGACGGTCTGCCCAATGTCAGAAACAAACGTGCACATGCCGATTATCCCAGGGAAGCTCGTCATCAACGTAATGCCAAAGAGAGTTCCAATGATGTCAATGACAAAGTCAATACCAGACACCACAATCGCAAGGAAGACGCTGCTCGCTACGATGACCGCGGCCTCCACGATAATCGCAAAGCGCGTCGTGTCCTCTGGACGACCAGGATCTTCATCGTCGAGTTCCCGTTGAAGTTCATGAAGCGTCTCATCAAGGTTCTCACCCCCAGCCTCGTCGGCATCTGGCTGCGGTGATTCCTGATCTGGGTGATGTCCGTCATTGCGAATCTGCATGGAGGCCGAACTGAGATCGTTTGGGAGTAGAGGGTCACGCTCTGTCAAGATGGCGCCCTTCAATCTGCGAATTTGGGTCATGATGCCGCTGCCTGCAAGCTCCTGAAGACCTACCATAAACAGTCGATGAAGTCCTCGACGAGCGCACACGGACAGCACTGGGAACACACACGCAAAATGAAAGAAAAGGCCAAGACGCCCCACATTCGCAGCGGTATCGTCGTCGGCAAAGTTGTTGATCACATCGCCGCCGTGTTCGGTAATCGCATTACCAAACATGATGTACCCCAAAATGCCCACAGAGGCGTACGACGTCAGAATGATGGGAAATGCAACCACAACAGATTGCATCATGACTTTCGGTGTTCCATCACGCAGCTCTTTGTAAAAGTACGGCACGTTGTAGTGGTACCCCCACGCGACACCATACGCAGACACACTTTTTAGCACATCGCTTGACACTTGAGTGAAGTGCACCTCGCTGCTGGGTGCACGGCCCTCAGAGCCAAATGTGAAAAATCGAACAATCACAAGCAGCACCACGTATAAAATCGTGATAAACCCCAACAGCGACGTCCACTTCAGCTCCTCCATGCTCCGTACACACGTCAGGGGAAAGAACAACGCGCCGGAGATAATGAACCACGTCATCTTGTCGGTCCATATCCCATCTCCTCCAAGGAAGTTGCTAATCACAGGAGGAATAGAGTCTGCAATGACGCGGCTGTAAATAATCAACGCGCCGAAATTGTTAAGGAATACAATCAACTCCACAATAACGAGCACGTATCGTCGCAGGCGCTTCTTTCGCGCTTCCTCAGAGGCATGTTCTGCTCTGCATCGCTGCTCGTCCACTTCTGCTTCCAGGTCGTCTGCACTCGCATTGCCGGTGTGCCGTCCGTCGTACTCTTTTTCTGGCCACAAACTAAACGCCAGCACCTCGGAGAAGCTCTCCTTTCCAGTGGCGTCACACCCGCACGCTACCATGTAGGTGGCAAACGAAGACACAATGGCGCTCGCAAGCAACAAAATACTGCCGACAACGATGGAGGCGTTGTGCATCGCCAAGGGGAGAGACAGAATACCTGCACCCATCACGTTACACAAAGTGTTAAGCACGACACCCATAATGGTTCCTTGCTTGAAGTTCCCTGAGACACCTGCACTGGAGAACCTCCGCATCATGGCAAAGCTGGCGCGTTGCGCGAAGCTTCCTGAACCACCGAAGGACCCTCCGGACATGCTCTGGCGCGTTGGTGAGGCAGACGTGGATCGACGCTGCATGAGAAGGTCGTCGGCAACGTTTCGTAGGGCAAGGGAAAGAGGATCACTCAACTGACAAAATATATTTTGCCGAACAGCTGGTGAAGTAGAAAGGCTGGCGAAACTACACCTTTCGAATAATTTTACCTTGAGCGTGTGTGATTACGTTTCTTGGTTACAAAAGCAAATTTGCGGAGAAAATCAACAATTTCACAACCTCTAACAATTTGTCGCGATCAATGCAGCTGCGTACATAGAAAAAAATCAAGAAACCAAAAGGGAAAAAGGTATTCACGAATTTAGCTGCTGTGATCCGTATACGTGATCTGCGTGAGCTCGGGTGCCATTTGGGGGGAAAACATCGGCATGTTTTTTTCCTCAATGCGACAAAAGGTTCGTTGGGCGCGTTGATGCCTCGATTATGTTTTCTCAAACGAACCAAGGTGGAACTTGACTTTCTTGGTTGGTGACTGCGGTTTCTCCGTCCGAGGCGCGAGAGTTCGCAACACGTACCCCGCTTTCCTCCGATCCACTACAATCTGCTGGATCTTTTTCAGTCGCGCCTCCACAAGATCAGTAACGGCTTCCTCACTGAAGTGCGTGACGATGTGTCGTCTCGCAGCCGCGCCACGCTCTGCTGCCAACTCACGGTCCGTGTACACCAACCGCATGAGTTTCATCGTGTCGGTCAGGGAGGGTATTGCCCACATCTTGCCGCTCTCCCAGCGGTACTCACTGTATTTAGGCATGAGTTTCATCGTGTCGGTCAGGGAGGGTATTGCCCACATCTTGCCGCTCTCCCAGCGGTACTCACTGTATTTAGGGATCTCCTCGAGCCTCTCGACTGAAATCATAAACGAGTTGTTTGGAAGCATGAAGTCAACCTGTCCGCCCCATGCTGTGGAGATCACTGGCTTGCCCATCGACATCGCCTGCATGGTGGGCAGCCCCCATCCCTCGCCTTTGGTGGGTAGTACAAAAGCGTCGGTTGTCCGGTACAACCGTGCAACATCAGGCTCTGACAGATCGTCGGCGATAATACAAAAATGAGGAAACAGAGACAAGTCTTCTGATATTCCGAGCTCTATGGTAAGGTTCCGAAGATTCTCTCTCAGTCTGGTTTGATTGTGCTTCGTGGAGTACGTCTCCCTTACTCCATTCGTCCAAATGTGGGTCAGAATGTACAGAGACACCGGGTCAGTACTCTTAAACTCTCGCAAGTACGCGGTGAAGAGAATCTCCCATCCTTTGCGTCCCTCCCACTTGAAGTTGCTGAAGAACTTAAAGTGATCCGGTGTGTTGGCATCAGCAGGACGATTGCAAAAGTGAGCCCAGGTGTTTGGGCTAGGGGGGAGAGTGACGGGATCATGTGCGGTGGGGTCGTAAAAGTACGTGTCGATTGCTTCAGGAATCACAACAATTTTATTCGGGTCTACATCGCTGTTGATAAACGCGTTGGCGACAAACGTCGCTGGGACCCACACCTCGTCGCATTCCAGCGCCAGCGGCTTTTTCCACACTTCCTCTATCTTCGTAAACTCGTACATACTCCTGCCCACCACGTAATCTGGATACCGATGGCGGAATATTTCATTACTGTAACGTGTCGGCTCTGTGTGGCTAATCCACACGGTGATCTCATGGGGCGTCATGCGGTCAATCGGGAAGTCGTCTGTGGGCATGAAGATGCGTTGAAGGGAATCCTCGATCGCGGTCTTGAAACCAGGGCAGAAGCAGTCAAGGCGTAGCGGTGTGCGCACATCCATACGCTTTTGGAGGGGGTGCAATAGGTGCACCATTTCGTTGCTGAACCCGCAGCATTTACAACAAAACGCGTCCCACACGACTCGAAGGTGGGGGAGTGGTTCCGCCACCAATTGGTGATTGAAGTTGATGCCGTAGGCATTTGGGACGAAGGCATGAGTGAACAGTTGCTCCAGCAGCTCGTGGTGTTCCACCCAAAATAAATCCGTCGGTAGCAATGCGTAGGAAGGTATGTCAAGTACCTTCGTCGTCAGTGGGAGAACCGAGGCGATCAGATACGGTTTTACCGCGTTTGGCAAATTATGTTCGTTGATAATACACGCAGCACCTGAGGCAATCAGTAGCGCCGGAGTGTGCGTATGCGGTAGATTACGTGCTGCTGCACCCACCATCCCATAGATCACCATACTCAACGACCAGGCCGTATGCTCCTCTGGGGGCGTCGTGGACTTGTACCACATCCAACGATGAGCAGATTGATACTGCGTTGAGGTGAAGCGGTTCATGCATTCGATGGAGCTCGTGACGCTCGCACCATTGTCTCTGCATGTCATCAGCAGCGCCTCATCTGCTTTAGCAACCTCCGGTACAATAATGCTGAAGTTATGCGACACCCAATGGTCCCCGTGGAGGTCCTTGAGCAGACGTTGGGACTCCAACACAGTATTGAATGACTGACGAATGATCTGACGGCCGTGATCGTCGAGTTGCTTGAGGGCTAAGACACTGATGCGTGCCAGCTCGTTTGAGAGGAGTTGCTGCCGGAGATGGAGGATCTCCACGGCACGGATGGTCTCTACTCCGCTTGATGACCCTTGCAGAAGTGTATCGACGAGCGTCAGCTCCGAGGCGACTTGATCAGGAATCTGCAATTTTATGTGCCCTGTTGATTTTGATGGCACAGCCTTCGCCTCGAGTTTCTTCCAGTCGATTGCGAGACAATATGGAGAGAGCAGTTGAATAGGGCTCGGCTCATACGATCGAGCGTCTCTGCTGTTGAATCCGAAGCACGCTCTGGCCATCGTGGGCCGAGCCTTGCCACTTGATTGACCAAGAGAGACGTTGAAGCCACGATCAAAAACGTCCGGTGGATCGTTGACTTCCGGAGGACGGTTACGGTACGTCGTGCACGTGGCTGCAACAGCGCCGGTTGACTCTAAGTCTCGGATCATGGTGCTCACAAAAGTGCTCTTCACTGGGACTCGAGATGGATCGAGTACAAAAATATGTGAACACCCCAACGCTGTGTCCTCGGTGAAACGGGCAAGCACGTGGTTGAGCATCGTTCCTAATGTCGAGTTCCCTGAAAGTGTTTCGTGTTGCAGTGCAATCAACGTCCTGCGCCCTTCTCCAACGTGAGAGAGGGGTGGTGCATATTTGGATGTGTTGACCAACTCGTGTGCCAGTGCAATTGCTTCATGCGCCACAGCAGGGCCCCGCGTCACCACGAAGATAATCCACTTTTGCACATCAGAGTTCTGAATGTTGGCGCGAAGTTGCTCGAAGAATTTAGGGTCCACGTGACCTTCTTGACGAAGCGGGATTCCAAGGCAAACAGTGCTGGAAAGTTGCTGATTCGTGCTGCTAGCGATGGGTGATTCTTTTACTACGTCGTCAACAATTTCGATTGCGTACTTCTCTTCTCGCAGAATCACATCGTCTTCTGGTAAGTCGATCAAAATCGCCGGACGTCGGCTTTTTGTGGGATGCCCAACGCGTAGAGTGAACTGCAGCAGGCAGAACACAATGATCATAAGGGCGGCGCAGCGCATTGCCGTTCTCTGCGAAGTCAGCCATCGTAGTTTCATTGGTTCAGATATTTGTTGACGTTCTGATCGCAGCTATCGTTGTGCGTTTCCTTGGCTTCGTATTAGACGTAACGTGTTCGTGTTGTGTGAGTAACCGTAATCGAGTTAACGGAAGATCTATTTAGTGTTTCTTGTTGTGTGGTTGACTGGAACCCACGCTATCCCGGTCTTTTCGACGGGTCGTGTGACTCTCGTGGCGATACAAATCGATACAAAGAAAAAAAAGCTGATTTCACAGTTTTGTGATTTGATCAAAGTGAAGAACGACAGAAAAAACGATTCCAAAATTATGTAAAGTGTTTCTTTCTCTTTCGTCCGAATCCGCATTGTTGTTCCTCATTTCCAAACATGTATGTTTTGTTTTATGTGTTGTGTTTCTTGGGGGGTTTCTTTTCTTTGTTTGGGTGTTTTTGTTCCGTTTACCAGAACGGACACCATCCACTGAAGTGTTGGCAGAGATTCTCATGCGATGTTGCCTCTAGGATAAGTCGATTGACTTGCTCCTCCACCGGCAGCGCCTCACGAGCAGCGAACGCAGAGCGCTGAATATCAACAGAAATAAATTCCTTCCCGTTCAGTTTTTCGGTGATGCGTTGCATGACTTTCTGTGCCTTCTTTGTTTGTTGATTGTGGTTGAGTGCTGGGCCTCGAACACTTGCCATTGTACGGCGGCGGAGGGATGGAAGTGCCAATGACGACACGCTGCCTACATCAAGGCCCTCCCCATGGCCACGTTGCAACGAAAAGCCAGCAGCTGCTGGTCCTTGTTGCTGCTGGGGGCGCTGAGGTTGCTGTTGGGTGGTTGCAGTTTGGGGTTGATCCGCAGCAGCGTCATCGTTGTCGTCACGCCACCACGTCACGAGAGGGTCGTGCAAGAACGCTTCCAGTATCGATAACAGTGTGTTGCGCTCCTCGCGTAGTACGGTCATCACACCAACACAACCGTGTCGGAACAGCCCCTCAATGCCTCCAATCTCCATCGCCTTCACCAGCATGCGGGTGAGACGGAATGGCACCTTCTCAGGGAAAGTGCTACGCGTCTGGGCCACCTCGAAGCAGTCGCCGAAGTCGATGTGCACCACACGACCGCTGAAGGAATGAATCATCAAGTTCGACGGGTGGCGATCCCCAAGTCCAAGAATGTGACCTACCATTGACATGGTGGCTAGTGTGCGTACATACGTAGTGCGGCGATCGAGCCAGTGCTCCGCGCTTGGTGCGCGAAGCCACAAGCTACGCGCAATATCGGCACCCTCGGTGCTCTCCAGTGCAAACTCAAATGGCTCCACATGCTGCATGACGGTGAGCCGCGGGAGCTCCTCGTAGAACATCTTCATGGCGTTGAGCTCCGCGCTGATATTCTTTGAGTGCACACGATGGTCTTTGATAATTTGATGGATGGTGTCGCAGTGGTCCACCCAACCAACGAGCCCAGCGTTGTCGCTGAGGGGGGTGACGGAGTAGGTCTGCACCAGACAGTCTTTCCCGTTCGTCGATGGGTTCGCGGTGAGTACGGTGTTGACCAGGCCAAGCAGCTGCATGACGCGCTCGTCGAGCCTCAAGTCTTCGTGGCCTTTCAGCAAGAATTTGTACGTGACACCGTCGTTGCCGTAAATGGAAATGCGGCGGGGGTGCTGCTTGGACGACATCACCTTGAGCGTGCTGTGAAAGCTTGCAATACGTGGAAAGTCCCCGTGCTCTCGGTACTGACCGGGAACCGCGACGAGCAGGTTTCTGCCATTTCGCACAAGTGTTGGGCTAACGACCTGTAGCGCCAAGGACGACATGGACTGGATCTGTTTGTCTAGGCGTTCCACAATTGTCCGGAACTTTCCCCAGGCATCCTCCACCTGCGCCACGCCATGATTTGGCAGCATCGCCGCGTCGCGAATGAGCGATGCCGCGGACTCAATATGCACGCCGAAGTCTTGAATGAAATGGTGCTCCATGGTGCTTTCTGGATTGGCGAGCAGCTGCATCAAGGGCTCGATCATCCCCCACACAACGGCAGCATCCTTTTCTCGCCCCCAGCACCACCACGCACGATCGAGTTCATCGAACCACATCTCTGCCCACAGCACGGCGCACCTCACCAACTCTCGGCAGACCAACGCTGCCTCCTGGACAAGTTGTTGCCCATTATGGTGAAGCTCAGCGATGCGCGTTAACACCCGCTGTGCTGCCTTGCGCCGCTGAAGGACATCCTCAGACGTATCCCCACCAATCACGGCAACACCACTGCTCACGTTCAGCGTGTAGAGGAGTGCTTGAGGGTGCGTCTTACCAATGTTACGCAGAAGATCTTGGACTTGTTCATTGAGGATCGCATTAGGCGTGTGGAGGCGGGCGATGATTTGAGGGAGCACTCGTAGCCACACATTGCTGTTGATCTGCATCACTTCATCGAACACGCCGCTCGCCATCACAGCGGGGCGGGTGCCGTGAACGAACCACAAGGACAAGAACCCTAGCACATCTTGAAGGTTCTGCTGAGACTCAATGCTCTTCAGGTACCCCTGTAAGGCACTGATGACGTGGTGATCCATGGCCTGGCTGTCTAACAAACTACTTTGGCCTTTGATGACAATGTTGTGGTGCACGCGTGCCCATGTGTGCCACGTCGACCCGTTGCTCGGATCCAGTACCGTAGCGAGCTGCAAGTTGTGCAGCACGTCATCCGTGAGGGCTTTGTTGTAGCACAAGGCAGCATTGTTTTGAGCAGCCGTCCATTCTCCAAGACGAGCTCGGCATCGTGCGTAATCGGCCTGATCGTTGAGCACGTCCAATGTGGTGGCTTCCGTGGTAGAATAACGCTCCACATACGACTTGAGCAGTGTGAGCGCATTCGCTTGCTTGCCACTTTCATACATGTGCGTCACAGCGGCAAGAGCGACAATCGGGCGAGGGATGTCTGTTGGGTGTGTGAAGGCATCGGCCACCTTCCGATCCCCCAGGAGCTTCTGCAGCACTTCCATTGAGACACGATGTCGCCCGTTGCTGCGGCACAGCGATACAAATTGAATCCACATATCCAACTCCTCTGTGTGGGGAAGGACCAACGAGTGGGTCGCGAGAGTTCCTTGCCATCCCTCGTAGGCCATGTTCCCTAGTCGCCGCTCCCAGAGACCCTTCCAGTGGGAGATACTCTTCGGCTCGCGTAGAGCCATAATAATCTCCTCCAGCTCGCAAAGCTGTTGGTTACCGACAAGTAACTCATAGGCGCGATCGTAACTCTCCGCAACGAGTGCAGCAAGCGCACCGTCCAACTCCCGACGGCATCGACCGATTAAAGACTCAGCTTTACGGAACTCACGCTTATGGACGGCAATAACAGCGTTGTAGAACACAGCGGTCGTCCCTTGGTACCCCTCGGACTTCACCAAGCTGGTGAACTGTTCCATGTCCTCCCACGATTGCAAAATCCATGCAGCTCGTGCTCCTGTTGTGGCGAGCTCTGCGGACTCCTTTTTCGATGCACGGCGAGCAAACGCCTTGTAGACCTCTAACAACTTTGAATATTCACCTTGAGCGTCCAATGCCTGGAGGACACCGCGGACGTTGGCGACGTTGTTGGGATCTGTCTTCAGTCGCTCTTGGAAGGCCCTGAGGCTCTGAGACCACCACTGAAGCTTCTGCAACAATTCAGCGTCGAGGATATCAAACCCACCTGCATTGTTTTGTGCGCCTGCAACGTCATCTGCCGCAGTCGTGCTTGTTGTGGTTGGCGCCTGCGATGAGAAGGATGACTTGTGGGCCGTGTTGGTGAGGCGGGAGTAGTGGTCCTGGATGTACTTCAAGGCACCGTTGGCGCTTTCCCGCTGACCAAGAAGGTTACACAGGTAGATACTCTTCTCCGTGACGGCCAGGAGCTGCCGCCAATTCTCATCCGTGAGTGGATTGTAGCGCCCGTGTGATAAGCCCTGCTCGTACTCCCGTGTCAGCTCGACAAACTGTGCCTCAAGGTAATGAAGTGCCTTTGCGTGCAGACTGCAGGTTTCACTTCTGTCAATCACAGTGCTGATTTCAAAGAGACCCCCACGACCGCGCGATGACGATGATGACGATGATGATGCTCCGATGCTGCTGCTTGAAGTGCCAACGCCGCCGTCGACACGCTCCATGTACTCGGATAAGTTGAGAAGCTCTTGGAGCACCTCGGAGGGTAGTTTTGGGCTTTTCAGGACCGTGGTTAAGCATGCGATGACTTCCTGACGGCAGTTGGAGTCCATCTCACCAAAGCATGCAGCAAAGGCGGGGTGGAACAACTCTCGAGCAAACGGCTCATGAATGTTCGCTAGCTGTAACGCAAAGCCGTGCGCGTTGCATGGGCTGGCCCGTAGAAGTTCGATGGCAAGGGTGCGCAGCCACTGCTTCCACTCCTCTTCACCGGTTCGTTCAATGGGCAAGAGATGTTGTCGCACTGCACGAAACCTGTGTTGAGGCTCCTCGCGGCGACGATTTGTTTGAGGCTGAGTAAATCGACTCTCGTCGATCGCCTTGGGAGGCATTTCCGGTAAGATGTAACGAGTTTGAGAGCGAACCGCTTCGTCGATCGTGTGGACGAATTTGGCGTAGTCTTGGCTGTTCTCTCCATAGCGTTGCGCAACGATCGGCTTGATGATGGGGCCGAACTTTGCAAACCCAGGCCCGAGGTTCTGCGCCAAGGTCAAGAGAGCAGTCGACGCCGCATGAACAAGATCTCGCGCCTCGGCTGGGGATTGTGTACGAGCTTGCAAGATAGGGCACAGGCAGTGCACGCACCGAGCAGCGTGGTCCGATATTGTCATCAAGTGCTTTGAGAAGCTGAAGATGGCAGACACCGCTGAGACCCTTGTGTGGACAGGGGCACCAACTGAGGTGGCAATCTCGACAATACAGGGAAGCACAATATGCAAGTGCCCGTCCATTAATTTGCCAAACGCAACAAAGCACTCAAACACCTTAGAGGCGCTTCGAGCAACATCTTCGGTGGCAGCATACGCCAGCAGTGGGAGGACAACGCGAAGGTACGGTTTAAATTCTTCGTGCAGTGTGCGGCGTAGCTCCGTGAGAAGCAGCAAGATTTGTGAAAGGACTTCAGGATCGTCACACAAAATGTACTGCTTCGCGACATCCACCACATCATCGAGGTGGCCACGGATGTGATGCTTCGCGACGCCTACCAGGATCGCAAGCTGTCGGAAAAGCGGCTCACGTTGCTTGGCGTGCGCATGGATGTGTCGAATAATGGCAGGGATGATCTTGGGAAAGAAGGAAATCATCGACGGCAACTGCATGTCGCGTGAAGTGCAGATGTTCACGAGGGCTTGCATCGCCTCCACGCACTGAGTGTCGTGGGTAGAAGGAAGCTCAATCACGTTCATGACCGCGCGTACGGTGCTGTGCGCAGCGGCTTCCTCGGGGCGAAGGCGCAACCCAGCCACAGGGGCGGTATGGTGGTTTGGGTTAGCGTCTCCAATGCCGTTAGAGTTGTTTGACGACCCTTTTCCGTCATTCTCCATTCGGTAAAAGTTTTTGACGCGAACAGGGTCCACCGCACCCATGATGCCGAGCAGTCGTAGGACATCCTGTCGAAGGGGCCACGTCTCTTTAAATCCTCCATGAAGGGCAGATAGTAAGACGCGGAGCAACTCTGGGTGCTGCTCATACACCGCCACGTCACGCGTCGCACGAACAATTTCACAGAGTGCACGGATCGCTTCCTGCTTCTTTGGTGTGCAGGAACTATCCATGACGTGCAACACAGCAATAGAACGAACCGTGCGGAGCAGCATCACGTCGACATCACCACCCTCACTATGTCGCACGAGGCGCCCGATGCACGCAAGGAGTGCCGTCTGAACCGCCTGTGGGCTGCCTTTATCGCAAAGACGGTCGACGGTGCTCTTCAGGAGGGCAGGGATGTACGGTCGCACCATCCCAGGAGCCGCCTCAACGACCGCTGCAAGGACCCAAGTAGACTGTTCTTGTTTCTTGGATTGGGCAAAGTATTGAATCTCCGTAATACTCTGCAGCAGCACACGCCTCAGCATCGTATCCACACACGCTGGGTTCCTCTTGGCCAACCTTCCCAGGATGCGAATCACTGCAATCCGGTTGTTGTGCTTGTCGTTCAGCGCTGGAAACAGTGCCCGAATGCAGTCTTGGAGTGACAGGACATGATCATACGCCTCTGTGAGAGATTCCAGAGTGGACAAACGAATATCACTCTCCGGATCCGCCACTGCAGAGTTGATCAATGCGAGCATCACTTGCAACAGAAGGCGAATGTGTTGATGTCCTTGGTGAATCATGGTGCCTTGGTGATCGTCGATGCGGCAAGGAGATCCAGGGGCGCAGCACCCACTGTGGGCTAGCTTGAGGCACATGGCAATCACCGCGCGGCGCACCTGCTCATGAGGGTCTTGAATAAACCGCAGGACCATCTCCGTCATGAAGGGTAGCACGGAGTAGCCGTTCGTATCTAAGCTGGACACCACATGCAGGCCGTTAAGTAGAATGCGGGTATCATCTTCACTGACAGCAGACAGAGCGCTGCGCTGTTTGATGTTCGAGAATTGGGCTTTTGTGACCTCCAAAATTTTCTCCATGCAGAAGGTGCGCAGCTCGGGGAAGGAGCGGCAGATTGAGGCGATGTCCGCTGCGAACTCCGCCGTAGGCGTGCATTGAAATAAAGGATGCAGCACGGTGCGTAAAAATCGACGTGAGGTCTTGGGATCCGCCGCGGCAATCATCGCGAAGCACGTTCCTGCTTCTGGGCATCGATCTCGCTTTGGCTGCTTCACAAGGCTTCCCTCGATAAACACCATGACACGGTCCACGAACAGCGGCACCTTATCTTGAAGCACGCCTGCAAGGCGACCAATGGCAAGGAACATTGGGCCCCTCTCATCAGGCCCAGTGAGATTACGATAGCATGTGCCTGCCCAAATCACAAATGGTGCGAGGCAAACGTCAACGAACCGAGTTCGGTCGTACTGAGCCATCAGAGGAATGCACCCCACGGTCTCCAAGCGAATCTCAGCAAACGTTGAGGGCTTTTGTAGCAGCTGCACAATCAGACCATACACTTCTTTGATGCGGAGCTCGCCGATGGCGTGATGACCGTGAGACCGCTGGCTGCCGACAGAAGCGGTGAACCACGCATTCAACGCCAACAAGCCGCCGTGCCCGACCTCTCGCTGCTTCTGCATCAGTGACTTTACAACTTGACCAAGAGTATTGTCCATAATGCTGTCGCCAACACTCGTCTCGGCGCTTTGCAACGCGATGCGTAGCACACGTCGCAGCGCAACGGAGGCAGCAGCTCGAGTCACATCCTGAGTATCACGCAGTGCCATCCAAATACCACGCATCAAGTCATCAATCTTGGTGATGACACTCTGCGGTGCGACACGGAGGGCAACCTCCTGCAGCATGAGCGCTCCTACGAAACGTTTGCTTGCGCCCAACGACTCTGCGCCAAACAAATCCACGAGGCACTTGACAAGCTGCGCGTCTACCATTTCTGTGGCGGCTCCTGGAGCCACGTCCACGAGGAGACCCCACACACGCGCAGCCTCCTTGGACGAATGCGACGAGTCTGTCACCACTTTGATGAGCATGTCGTGGAACGTTTTCAATCGAGTGCCAATTTCAACGTAATCCACTGCACGAAGGATTTCAATGACGTGGATGCCACTAAGGCGAGTTTGGGGTTGGCTAAGGAGTTTGGTCAGTTGGCCATCGATAAATTGAGAAAGTAGTTTTGTCTGTGCGTTGACTGCGTTCGAACGGTGAAACAGGGAGTCTGCTTCTTCGTCGACAAGGTTCTGGAGCCGCAGCAACGCTGATTTCGTGGCGCCGCTGTTGATCAACTGAGTGGCGGAAGCAGCAGCAGCAGCGGCAGCGCCAGCAGCGGTAGCGGAGGACGAAAGTGGTACAGTCACCACTGGATTTGCTATCAATTCTTCAAAAATAGGCAGCAGCTGGTCCGTCAACGGGTGTTGCGCAACGTGTGCACCGCCACCAGTGGAACTGGGATCTGCTGCTGAAGACGACGACATTTGAGTTGAGTTTTGCTTTGTCTTCTCCTTCTATTCTTGGAAGGACAAGGAGATGCAACGATTTATTATGTTGTTCCTTTTTTTCTGCGCGCTCTTTGGCGTCTCTCTCCCCTCTTCCTTTTCGCAATGAGATGAGCGGAGGGAGACACCACTGAGAGAACATGACTTCATCCGTTGCAAACAAACCTTAAATTGTGTGGCCTCTAAATTTAGTCGAAAATTTAGTGGAGAAAAGAAAGTGGGTGTGTGAACATGCAGCGGTTGGTGGGCTAGTGGGTCACGGCAATGCTCGCAATCATCATTGGGACGACTGGGGTCGAGCTGCGGTCCACCTCAACGGCCTCCAGCTGATGTAAAAGTGATGCCATTTGCGATTCCTCTCCAGTTGTTTCTGCTGAGAGAACACCAAAAACGGTGTGGTGCCCTGCGAGCCACGGGGTCGCAGCCGTGGTCACGAAAAACTGCGATCCGTTCGTATTGGGGCCACTGTTCGCCATACACAGCAAATACTTTCTTGTCATTGCCTTCAACGAGCCCAAGTCTTTCAACTCCCCTGTTGGGTCTATCGTTGTGGAAGGGGAGATCCACTCATCCGCGAATCCACCTTCAACATTGACGTGCTGCAATGGTAGAAGGCACTTCGAGCCAGTCCCGTCACCCTTAGGGCAGCCTCCCTGCAACATGAACTCTTTGATCACTCGATGAAACGTCAAGCCGTTGTAAAAGTTTGCATCTGCCAGGAGCTGGAAGTTACGCACAGCCAGCGGGGCCGCAAAAGGAAGCAAACGAAATCGCAGCGGGCACGCCTCATGGCCACCAATCACGATCGTAGCAAATAATCGTTCGGTCGCAGGCACCAGGCCACCGCTCCCAGGCGTCGCGTTGGGAACGGCCTCATCATCATCGCGTTGCAGCAGCCGAAGTCCGAGACTGGAAGCAATCTCATCGCAGCGAAATTCTCGTCGCCTTCCACTTTCCTCATCGTCAACACTGAGGTCACGTTCCGAGGAAAAGACGACGAGGCGAGAGCCAGACGTGCAAATCAGCAATCGTTCCCGGCTCTGGTTGTGATTGGAATTGTTCACAGCACCAGAAGCACCAAGTAGTGTATTGATAGCCTCTGGGCCTAAGCCTGAGCCCAAGGGTGACTTGGCGACTGTGTTGCGTAACTGTTGGGAGACTGGCGGCCGGTGTCCCTCCACACAAAAGCGTGGCAGCAGGGGAAGCTCGCACTGAGATGGGCCAGTAAAGTGCCAGGTG
Source organism: Bodo saltans (assembly GCA_001460835.1). NCBI lineage: Eukaryota > Euglenozoa > Kinetoplastea > Eubodonida > Bodonidae > Bodo > Bodo saltans. Next base: position 79,324 of record CYKH01002227.1, on the reverse strand, counting down.
CGAGAGGGGGTGGAAGATGCTGTTTGTCCCAAAGGCTCTCGCCAGTACACTGCATCGCATGTGCCTGTGCGTTCACCGACGGTGCACCACATCTGCCCACTGGTTCCACTGCGCTCTTTTTGCGACGTTACTGTTGGGTGCTGCAGCTGCTGCAGTAATAACTCGGCTCGGCAGCCAGATATTCCATGTCCTCCAAACATAGCTCCCGCCAGCTGCGCTGAGGAGCCGGACGTGGTGCTGATCACTTTTCCAGACGCGAAGGAAAACACGCGTGCAACCATGCTACACCCATCGGCACTAACCGACGACGTCATGAAGCTATCATGATCCACGGAAAGGCCAGAAGGGGACTGGCCTTCGCGGAACGCTGCAAAGAAATTTGTCTTTGTTCGAGTTGGGAATGTCAAATACTTCACCCACCGAGGTACCTCTTTCTTTGAGGCATTCTGCTGATGTTGCTTCTTGGTTGAGGTTTTCGCAGCGCCGCCGTTGAACTCGTCGGTACCACGTACAAGTCTCCACACATTTCCTCCTCCTCCTTCCAGCGAGGAGATTGCCAAGGCACTGTCTCGCTCCGCTGCCTCAGGATCTACCAAGATGTAATCTATGATGCCTTTGGTGTCGACCACGACCAACAGGCCGCTTGCTTCGTGCGTGGCGATGTACGCCAATGGATGCATGGTGCCTGATCCTACCGTCGTCCATACGGTGGAAGTGGAGCTCGACATGACATCGACGCGCACGATGGTGACCTTCGGCTCTAGTGGATGGGCAACGATAAGAAATGTTGCGTTGGATGAATAGTGGCGGGGTGGTTGCCATAAATGACACACAACGGGTGTTGACGACGAAGCAGACGATAACAACAATGAGGCTACTTCAGTGGGCAGGGCTATGCGTGGTCCAAGCTCAAGCAGCTCCGGAAGGACCCATCGAACATAACCATTCGCAACGTCCAGCACCAAAGCCGCCGATCGCCCAACTTGTGGGTCTTGGGTGGAACCACTTTGCAAAAGAAGATTCCGTCCTGATGACGTTGACGACCCCAACAATGTCTCAGCGTTGGTGTGTGTTTCAACGGCATCATCGTCCTCGCCTCGGGTAGGTGAGGAATAGTGCAGTGGGGAACATTTGGCTAAGAACAGCCCAGACCGTGGGAGTTTGAGCCACCAATACAGCACGCCGTCATTTTGGCACAACGTCAGCACCATTTCTCCTGCAGTCCAAGCTATGTGAGCTACGCCTGTGATACGTGAAGAGTGGACGTACGACCGTTCAAATCTTGTTGCGATGGCAAGATCTGGTACAACTTCTTCTCGTTGATGTTGAGGTTGCGCTGCTGTTGGGGTGCTGGATTCCTCAAGATCTGGTACAACTTCTTCTCGTTGATGAGGTTGCGCTGTTGTTGGGGTGCTGGATTCCTCAATACAGGAGAGAGCAACGAGCGGCGGCGGCGGCAGGTCTGTTGTTGTGAAAAGCGAAGCATCGCTGTCGTCACGCGGACGCTTTGCATTTGTAGCAGAGGAAGAGCCTTCAGCTGGTGTTTCGTCGAGGACGGTGTGTGTAGTTGTGTCACTGTGCACCTCCATCATCGGGAGAGCCGGGCCGAAGTCATCATCATCGCTGTCGCTCATCGAGGTTAAGGAAAAAATCCTTTCATTTTTTTTTTTTTGTTCAAGAAGATCGCAAAAAGTGCGAGTTAGGGAGTTTCAAAACCGTGAGCACATCGCAAAAGAAAGGCTGTGTGTTACACCCTCCGTTAAAGGAATGTTACTGGTGTGAGATCTTCTTGAAGCTTTGTATTGGAGAGGTACGGGAGAGAGAAACAGCTAGCAATGATTGTGTTTTGTAGAATTGTCCGCCTTCATGAGAACGGCAAACAGCACGAAACGAGAAGGGGGGAGGGATATGAGTGGTTTTTTTTTTTTTTGTAGACAGTGCTTTTCTCTTTCCACGCGCGTCCTTCGTTTACAAAACAAGCAAAGAAAAGAACACAAAAACTCAACTCTAAGGAGAGATCCTCGATCTCTTTGGGGCAGTTTTTTTTTTTTCTCCAAAGACACGAGCAGGGGGGATGAGGAGAGACTTTTTGGGTGGACAACCACAACACGACGCTACGAGTACTTCTCACACAACAAGGAGGGGGAAAACACACACCAAATGGAAAATCAAGAGAAAAACGGAGCAAGGAAGCAAATGTTCAGCATTGATTGTTGTGTTGTTTAGCTCTCGCAATGTTTGATCTGACTTCCTAGCTGCAGTGTGTTCACCCGCTCCGCACTTCTAACACGTAAGCGCATTACACATTTGCTTTCATTCATCGTTTGTTACCGCACACTCGACACCGAAGTTGTTTTTTTTGATAGACATAAACTGCTGTGCATAACCGGACTCTCCCTTTCGCCCATTCTTAAAAACTTGTGTGGCGGATGATGCTCACGAAATGCTCTTCAATAAGTCAATCTCTTATTTTCCCTCAAAAGATTGGTGAAGGGACATACCGCCTTGCAATGTCCGCGTCTAAAGAACATCCCCCATAAACCATGCGTCCCTAAAGGAACAACTCCGTGCCCTTCTTTCTTTTTCTTCCGCTTCCTTACATGGCGCTGTGTTGCGTGGGAGTGGCAATGTGGAACATCGGGTTGTTGGGGTCATTGCGCTTCTTGTCGTAGTAGAACTTGCGCTGCTCTCCCTCCGACAGGCGGTTGTGCGTGAGGAACATGGCACGGCGGGCTTTGTTGCAGCTATTGACGAGCGAGTAATGAGGGAGGAACGATGAGAAAATCAAAAGTTGATCGGGAGTCGTGTGGACCTCTGCCCAGGTGAATTTCTTTACATAGTCAGGCTTGATGGAGCCGTTCTCGGCACCACCCTCGCAGAATGGGATCACAGCCGTGCCGGAGCTCAGCTTATCCATGTCAATCCCTTCGCATCCAGACATTGCCGCGGTCCAGTCAAGAGCGACCTGCAGGCAGCCGTTTTCGGTCGTTGCCGGGTCGATGGTGAGCATCGCGGTGGCATGCGTCTTGGGAGCGAGGAATCCGTAGGCAGGGTAATCTTGGTGATGTGGGAAGGCACCACCGCCGGGCCACTTGAAGTTAATCTTCTCCTTGAAGAGAGCGTACGTCTCTCCAAACAGTGACGTCATAAAATCCCTAACTTTGTCGGGGTAGCACATATGCTTCCCTGATAGTGCTGGTGTGATGTAATCTTCGATACGACACACTTGGTCCTTCCTCGACTTCTCAGGAACAATAACAGGGACATTGGCGTCCTGCTCAATCATTTTCTCAAGTGGGATGCCGCTCTCAATGGACTCAGCGAGGATTTCCTGCGCACGGATACCGAGCATGTCGGTCCATTCGCGCACACCGCGCACTTCCTCTCACTGAAGAAGTTCTTGATGTACAAGTACCCGTGCTTGAAGTAGAATTGGCGAGCTTCCTCGAGCTCCTCGGGAGTGATTGGTGTTGGCGCCGGCTCGGCCACGATAGACATGTCTTTAAAAAAAACTAACCCACTCTATGCACGTGATATGTGGCGGAGAAACATATTTTTTCCTTTCGAAAGGCTGTTTGATATGCGCGTCAGGTGAGGTTGATCTTGCGTTAGCTAGTGTACAAAAAAACACGCGTGTGTGCTTTTTTTTTTATTCCAAGGAGTGTACATGGATTGAACTTTGCCTGGGGATTACTTTGCAAAACTGGCGAGATGTGCTATCGCCGCTCTAGCGAATGAAAATCAAACAAACACAAAAGAGGGGGGAAAGGGGGGAAAAGGCGAGAGACAAAGCTGCACAATCCACTTTGGCCAAGTTCAAGCGCATCGTTTACGAAACGATGCCAAGCTCAGCAGCAAGTGCATCAGCAGCGCGACGCTCCTCCTTAAGAATGCCGAGCTCCTTCTTCTCGCGTTTTGCAGCTTTTGTTGTACCTGCGCCAAATCGCCAATTGGGTCGGTTGAAGTTAATATCATACCGCAGCTTGAAAGTATTCTGCAAGAACGAAAAGTCTTCGATGGATATGGGTTCGAGGAGCTGCTGTTGGTACTGTCGTTGCTGGTACGCAGCGGCGCCTTCTTCACGATCATCTGGGTAGCGTGCTTTGTTCGCGCCGCCAGTGGCAATGGCATCATCTGCTGTCACCGGTCGCCCTGCAACACTCTTTCCGTTGAGCGATGCCGTTTTCAAGTATTTGGTGGGCAGCCCTGACATATCTCCAAAACTCGTCGTCGCAGGTCGTGGTGGGAGTGGCGACGCTGATCTTGAAGGCAGCAAGCTTCGATGGGAGTGACTTGCAGTGCTAGTATTGCGATGCAACGATCGCTCATCAACAGGGATCGCGGAGATGTCCACGGCACTGCTGTTCGCGTACCCAGCCGCAATGTACGACATGGCAGAGGCAGAGCGCTGCTGTTGACGGCTGTTTGCGCGACTGTTGGCGTTGCTCAAGTGGGATGGGTGCATGCGCTCTTCATGGTGCATTGGTACAGGGAGATCGGAGTTGTAAAGATCGTTCCACGCAGGCCTGCGAACAACTTTCCTCTCGGATGAGTTCGCCGTGCCGTAGCCCCCGACTGGCGTAGCAGCACCGCTTCTCTCGTTGCGATGTCCTGCTCTCAGTGAGCCCTCTGGGGTCGCACGGCCGCGGTGCAGAAACGAGTCCACGTGCGAGCGCTCTTTGCTACCACTCTTCTTATCCTTCTGCATGATGTTGCTGACGTTCGCCGAAGAGATCGCCCTCGCCTTCGCTGCTCCCTCCGCATCTCGAAGCGCTTGCTCGCATTGAAGAGACACCGGGTGTTGATGTCCTAGGCAAGATAGTGCCGTGGTGTGCGCCACTTTGTATGTAAGCAGCGCACCATCGAGCATCATCAAATGCTCCTGCTCCGCCGCCATGTTGCGGAACGCTAACGCGAGGGTCCCACCCCACCGGCGACGCTCCGGCTCCATCGTATCATGATCATGGGAGTCTGCGGAGGACGGAGCTTTGAAGCTCGGCGCCACCGAGTCCATATCCACCTCCTCGCCCATTTCTGTTCCCACTAAGGAGCAGCATTTCATAAGCACCTCAAACGACTGAGCATGCTGCACGACACCGTCTTTATCTAACGACTCCAGTGACAACGCAAGCTCTGCGAACGGGTACCGCTCAGGCTCTTCGAGCGATTCGAGGATCAAGCATATTTTCTGAAAGGATAAGTAGCAGTGGCGCAGTGCTTCTTTGTGCTGACCTAGTACACTATGGACCGAGGCAATATTGAGGTGCAGCGAGGGTAGTTCGTAAAGGCACATGGTGTCGCGAGCAAGCTCTAGGACATGTCGGCCGAATGTGAGAGCTGAACGATGGCGGCCCTGTCGGTACCGCGCGACGAGGAGTTCCTTCATCATCGCCAACCGCGCAATCCGACGGCTGCGGTCCAACGACAGCAATTCCGGGGCGTTGGGCAGCGCGTGCTCGGTCATCCGATCTACGTGTGCAAGCAGTTCTGCTGTTTCTTTAAATCGATCATTCGCTTGATGCACTCGGGCAGCTTCTACAATAAGAAACGAAGTTTGGATTCTAGCCTCTTCAAATGAAAAGTGTCCGAGTCCAAAAAATCTCCTGCGAATATCGAGAGCACGCAACGAGAAGTGAACAGCTCGTGTGAGGTCCCTCTGGTGAATCAGCGCTTGAACAACTGAGTCAAGCTCTTTCAACGCGGCGACAACATCGTCGCGAGCTGCACTGTCATTCAACGATGCTTCACCAACCACATCTCTTGAGGTGATATCGTCATCACTATGATGGCTTGAGGCACTCGATCGATTCATAGCGTCGCAAGAGAGTTGAAGCTTTTGGCAATATCCTTTTTCAACAACTGTTGTGTTTTTTTTTCCTTTTTATTTTCTACAGGGATGACTGTGCCTCCCTAGGTCCTGGTTGAATAGAATCAAAATAGAAGAAGGTTTGTTTCTTGTGTGAAGATGTGAGCGATGGCTGCTAAGATTATTTTACCATTGTTGGATAATGGGTAACTGTACACTCATGTTGAGAAGAAAATTCATTTTCTGAATCATTCTCTCTTCAAGACTTGACACATTTTGGAGGAAAAAAAGGTGAAGGCCTTTCATGCGGCGGAGGTGATGGCCGCCTGCCCTTGGTGTTGTGCGTTCGATTCCACTGAGCATCTTGCCGCCTCGACGATCGAGTTTGGAATGCCGGGTCCTTCCATTGAGATCCGTAAGATAGACTCACTGTTGCAGAGTGCAGATTGTATGAGAACCCCTCCTGTCCGCCCCCATGCGTTATCAGCAACGGACAGCTCTACCAAACTGGATGACTGACGCATGAGGGCTGCTAAGTACCGTGCACTTTTGAGGATCATTTTGTTGTTGTCCAGCTGGAGCTTTTCGAATGTCAGCACAGCGCGTCGCCGCTTTTCCTGATTCTCTGGGGAGTTGTACTTCGCTTGATCCTCCTCATCCTCATCGTGTGGCGCAGCGTTGATAATGGCATCGACCAGCACTGAAATATCCTCTAGGACATTTTCTGACAGACACAGCTCCACCAAGCCACTGCCATCGCTGAAATTCTCAGTAGTAACAGGAGGAGCATCGGCGACACCGATGTTGCGCTGCGCTTGGATCTTGCTGAGCACCCGCTGACAGAATACATTCAACAAATCATCGTCGATGGCAGAGTCTACCATCCGGAGGGATCTAATATGCTTGTTGGTTGGGATAACATACGCGAGAAGCGTCATGTAGTGTTCATTTAGCCTCCAGCGGCCATCTGCACGATACTCGCTCAAGTCGAACGTGGTGAGAGTGGGGTCGTGATGCGATGCCCTGATAAATTGCTTTCTAGCATCTTCAGACGCTATGCGGTTCATGAGCTCCAAGAAGACGATGCGCTCACGAGATGCAGCTGAGATGGAGTCATCATGCCCAGCAATGTTGCAGACTTCTACCGTTGGGCACACTTCCATCATCTCGATCAGAGACGGTATGCACGCCTCACTAAGGCGGTTGTGCGAGATATCAAACGACCTCAACTGCTTCAGTGAGTCCTCGACAAGTGATCGCAGGACGGAAATGCAATCGTTGTCCAAGTGGTTGTGTGAGAGGTTCATGGTGAGAATGTTGTGATGCCGGGGTGCAACGTGTTGGGCGAACCAACTCAAACCGCTACACGTGATATGATGGTGCACGAGGCGGACGTCCTGAATCGCAGACGAAAACTTCATGACGCGGTCCACGACAGGCATCGCATCATCGTCGAGTGCCATTTTCTTGCGAGTCGGTCGGGTTGGGTTAAAGGGCAGACATTCATCACCAGTCACCTCAAAGATTCGGTGGTGGGATGGATCGTCCATGATAGCCAGCGCCTCCGCTTTCAGCATCGATGTCTCTCGATTCAAGTCCACCAGTAGTGCAATCGTTTCCAAGTACATCTCCGACGCCATGCACCCCTCCAAGGATAACGTGGTGAGGACATCATTGCGCTGTAGGGACTTGATCAAGTGGAACACACCGGTACCGAAGGCGTTGTAGGAGGCGTCAAGGGTCGTCACGCTGCGGTTCGTGTTCAACAAGTTGGAAATGGCGTAGCAGCTATCAAACGTCAGGTCATTGTTCGAGAGATTCAGCACCTCTACCGTGGTATTCTCGGCGAGCTGTTGACATAAGTACGCGCAGGCATCGTCGGCAAATGTTGAGCCAGGAAACTTCGTTTTCGAGTGAGACACATCGAGCTCCGTCCAAGACATTTCAGGCTCGGCTAATAAGAACGCTTTAAGATTGGGATGCGTTCGATTCAACATCAGCGCAATGTCCACTGCGTCAGAGCTTTCCTTGGGTGCCCCTGCCAATTCAGGTTCAAGTGCCACGACAGACACAGTGTGGTTGCTTAAGAGGGCCTTCATGAGCTTCGCAATACCCACCGCGCCAATCTGAGTGTTCCCCTCAAGTCGAACTTCACGAATGATCGGATTTACGCAAAGAACATCAAACAGCCCCGACACGCCAATGTCGGTGATGGCGTTGTTGTGGCTCAAGTCGAGTGATGTCACAGATCGATTCATTGTAAGCGCGCGACACAATGCCAGCAACCCTTCATCGGAAATCGCGCCGTGAACTAATGTCAATGTGTGGACGTGGATGTTGTACGGCAGCACTTCACTCAGCTCGTAGCAAACAGTGTCACACAAGCATCCCTCCGTCTCCGCAAGATTCAGCTCCGTGATGTCACTTGCATTCTCAGCAATGCGAGGTAAAACATCTTTGACAGCGTAGCGAAGTTGTGGAAGGTTAAGGACGAATCGTTGGGAGAATCGTTCATGCTCGAATACATCGATGCCTTTCGCGTCCAAGTGGAGGGCCGTGAGGACCTGGTTCTCCGTGAACAGCTGGCGTGAGGAAACGAATTTGTGAAAGATGACAGTCGGGGTGAGCTCATTGTCGAGGACAGAGACACATGCAAGAGTCTGGGAGTGAAGAAGCATATCATACAGCAACTCAGCGTGGTGATCTCCCAGATGATTCCTGTCAAGGAGCAAGGTGCGCAGCCGGCACGAGGACGGCGCTGGTGCCGCTGCAGCAGAAGCTGCGTTGGTGCCACCACCACCCGCAACGCTACCTGACAACGACATTCGAAATATTCCAGAGGATGTTGACGAGCCCCCAGCAATCGAGCGGCGATGAGGCGAAGCCGGCTTCAGCGGAACAGGGGGCACCACACGGTGGCACCACTGTAAAATCCGCGTGGCCACCTCTCCCCCAATGTCATTTCCACTAAGATCCAGATCTTGAACGATCGGATGGTGCGACAGAGTCTTAAGGAGCACCGTGAGGTTCCTTTCGGTGAGTCCCGTGTCACAAAGGGACAAGGACACCAACGTGGCATCAAACGACGTAAGGGAGCGCATGACGCTTTTCAGTCCGCTGTTATTCAACTCCAAAACTTGAAGGATCGGCTCTGTGATACTGATTGGCAGCCCACAGTCCTCTAAGTGGACACTAAGAACATGATCGAGCGCTTCCAACGCGGAGAGGAGAGGGGGCAACGAATGCTGAGCAAACGCGGTCATTTTTGCAGGAGTGTCGCACAACTCATTTGAGCTCAAATCTAGTGACGTGAGGTTTGGCAGCGCTATCAAAATCTGAGCGGCAAGAGCACCAACGTGATGCCCTTGAATCATTGTGTTGCGAAAGGAAATATGAACGAGGTGCTGGACCACGTGGCGCTGCCGCTCATCTCCACTTGTGGCAAAACGAAGAATCTTTTCAAGGCTCTTATTCCCAACGTGATTATTCGCTACCGTGCACGACGTCATTCTGGACGCTCCGTTCGTGCAAAGGGCATCAAGAAGCATATCGAACCGCTCATCGGTCAAGTGGTCGTTTTGTTGTTTGCTGGCGTCGAGGACGTGGTTGTGGTCATTATCGCCACCCTCATCGCTTCCAGCTTGTTCATTCCCTCCGCGGGGATCGCAAAGCTGAAGCAACGCGTTCTTTAGAAATTTGGGCTGGGTAGTGATCGTCAACGCTTCTTTCAGTGCCTTTTCGGCTTCTACAGAAACCGCAGCATTGCCAGTGACTCGAATTTCGTGAATCGTATCAGAGCGAAGTACTTGCACCATCAGAACATCCAAACTTTGGTTCGTTATGTGGTTGTCGCGAAGATCGATGGACACAACACGCATTCCGGCTCCAAGGTATGTTGCCATCACCCGCACACTGTCGTCCTCGAGCAAATTGTTTGAGAAGTTTAACTTTCGGCAACCGGCGGTGCACAGCATCAATAATTCGCAACATAATTCTACAAACTGCAGCGATGACATTCGATTCCTGCAGACACCTTTTGCATTCACAAAGGACAGTTGCTGTGGAGTTGATGGAGTGTACGACGTGTGGTAGATAGCCTGCCACAACAGTTTCAAGAAGGTTCGTAGGGACGCCCCGAGGCTGTGCGATTTTAAGAGGAGGTCAATGACAGTCGTTTGCCACTCCGCACAATGATTATCTCCACAATCGATGTGAAGAATGTTGGTGGGGAAGTGCTCCTCGAGCAACGCGTCTAGGATTGGTTGCACGCCGACGGATCTCAAATTCATCGATTTCAGCTCCAAGGTAGTGAGGTATGGATGGTGCTTCAAAAGCTCTACACATGCTTCACTAAATTCAAGAACGTTGCCGATGGGGTTGCGGGAAACCTTCAGCACTTCAAGGCGGGACGCAGAGCTCTCAGTGCACAGCTGTTGAAAAAGAATTCGCATGCCTTCGCTGGTAACTGCGTTTCCAGAAATATCGAGCCACTTGACTTGGGAGCACCCAACAAGGGCCTTGGAGAGCAACTCGATGGAATGATCTCGCATGAGAGCGTCAGTGTGCCCAACCGCGACCCCCAAGCGTATCTCCGTTAATGCGGTTGAGGCGAGTGTGCCATTGCCAATTCCGTGTAATGTCGTCAGTACAGATCGCAGTGCGGGCGGCTCATGTGCCTCTCGAATTTGGTGCTCGAGCTTCTGAACATCGTGCGCTGCGATACCGCAATCTGTCAGCCGTATTTCACGGATGACTTTGTTGACAATGCCCACGCACTCGGCAAACGCATCGACGGCGCCACTCGTCAGACTTGTGTTCTTGGAAACATCGAGCACCGTGAGAGACCGGTTGTGCAAAAGAGCGTTTGCAATCTCACAACCACCCTCGGTGTCCACCCCAGTGTACGATAAATTCAACGACATGATACTTTTATTGGATCCGAGGCCTTTGGCGATAAACCGGGCAGCTCCTCGCTTACAAAGCCGCTGATTGCCTCTGAGGTCTAATACCTGAAGGGTTCGGGTGAAGGCAAGAAATTCCCCCAGAAGCCCTGCGGACGTGTCAGTAAGATCTCCATGTGAGATCTCTAGTGAGACCAGGTAGCGATTTCGAAGGAGAAGGGGGTGAAGAACGCTGACGGCGGCGTCTGTGATCAGTTGATGACTGCTGCTTGCCTCAGGAAGGGTGCTTTCTTCTACTAATTCTGATGAGGATGCTGTCGTTGTCACCAGGGTGGAGAGCAGCGACAAGTGAAGCAACGTCGAGTCATCCTTAAATAGACGGAGCGCGGCAACTTTCACAACACTTGGTTGACTTCGCAATGCCAATCCTAACCGCAAACGTTCCACGGAGTCCTCAGGGAATGTTGACAACGTATCAACACCATCGCTTGACCGAAGGACCACGTCGTTGAGCAGAGGCGCCGCACTACGGTTGGGTAACAGCGTCGCCTCTGAGTCTAGCAGCTCAGTCAGCTGGTCGATGCCGTTGGACGAGATCCGCGTGCCACCAAGCCGCAGCTCCCCAAGGCGAACATGCACGTGGCTGGCTGCTTGGTGGGTGTTGCGAACGCATCGCACCATCGCTACAATGGCGTCGTCGTAGATGCATCGACGGCCAGTTAAATCTACATCGATCACAATCACGCGACAGCAAGGAGGTGGCGTGTTGTTTGCATCATCCTCGCGCTGCACTGCAAGTGGTTGTAGCAATGCAGCAGCCTCGAGGCTAGCAAAGGCGAACTGAAACGCCCAATGATCCATAAACGCAATGTCTTCACCGCCGCCACCGTCGCCTTGTTGTTGTTGCTCTCGTCGTTGCGCCTCCTCTTGAGAGTCATAGGGGAGTTTTAACGAGAGCTTCTCAACAACGATGGCACTACTACCGGCCTCAGCAGTGGGTTGGGTTGCGGTTGCGCAGCATGCAGCACGATACACATGTTTCACAGAGGCTACGACTTTTGGATCATACTTGTGGAGGTGGAGTAACTGTTGGATCTTGGACAATACCTCACCACACTGCTGTGCCTGCTCGGGATCGACAATCCGATCAACGTCTAATATTCGAAGGGAGTCGTTGTGCTCCAACGCGGTGGCTAAATGCTTCAGACCATGGAGGGAAAAGCCAACATCGCGTACCACCAGCGATTCTAGAGTGTGGTTGACTGTCAGCGCATGCGCCAGGAGCACTGCGGAGAGGTCCGTCAACGGATTGCCACTCAGTGTAAGGGACCTCAGCACTGAGTTGCACATCATAGCGTCTGTTAGCGCAACAACAGCAACGTCCGTGCAAAATGAGTGCTCCACATTCAGTTCTACCAGAGCTGGGTCGTTGGCCATTAAGGCTAACAAGTATTTGTCAACGACAAGTGTGTGCTCCGTTACGCTATGGTGCATTGAGTCAGACAACGGGATTGCGTAGATGTGGTCCACGACTTCCTTTCTCCCTTCCGCGGTGAGTTGAAGGGCTTGAATCCATGCAATGCTGCTTTCTTGTGGTTGGGCGCTGCTGGCGGTGGTTGTGGTTGGGGCTTTCGAGGAATGCTCATTAACATTTGGTTCGTCGCTCATCTTTTCTTAAAACAATGAGTTTCCGTTTTCTTTTGACTAACAACGAAGCAAGAGGCGAAAAACACTTTTCGAATTGCTGACCCGAGAGGAGTTATGAGCGATGTCAGTGGCGAACGATCGAAGAAGAACAAGTAAAATCAAAAAATCCACACAACTTTTACAGGCCGAACTCCTTCGGGTCACGTCCCGCCTGCACAATCATTTCACGCTTGTACTCTGCAAACGCAGCCATACCACGCAGGCCCTCGCCGTAGAGGAATAGCACCAACAGCATCCATATGTAAGATAGGGCAGCAAACTGACCTATGTCACTGTACGCCGACAATTTCTTCAACGTCTCGATATCACCGCAGTCCGCCTCTACACGGTCTCGAACGACAAACCCGAGATCTTGCAAATTATTGATCGCGGTTGCCGCGTAGTGCGGAGGCATCATGAGAACAATGGACTCGTCCTCAACCCTCGGATGGTTGAAGTACCGAACACCGACAATACGCTTCACTCGGCGCTCAAGCCACTTATGTCTTTTGTCACGCATCATATTGAGCGTCATGGTCAGCGTTAACACATTACACTTGATTGGCTTTTCACTGTTGAACAGCTCTCGGCGCGTGATTTGCATGTCTACACTATCCGGCAAGCATTGCGGAGTGAAATATTTGTAGCCAGGAAACTTCCCCCTGTTGATCAACAGCCGGGCCGCGAATACATACGTGGGCACGAGAATATCATTGCAGACGTACAGCTTGTGTTCCTTCGCATACGGTTGATACACCCAGTCTTTGTAAAACTCTTCCGTTGCGTATCTAGGTGTTGTCACCAGCGTGATACGTTGTTTTCTGTGGGGGTGATCAATCTTGAGAATACCTGCCATGTACCGCGTGCCCTCCTTACGGAAAACGTCCTCGTGCGTCCAAACCTTCGCAACACGAGCCATTTATACTTACCCCCCTCACAAACACAAATACTGTTTGTCAGCAACGGTGAGATACGAAACGAAAGAAAAATTGTTCAAACCCAGATGATGGGATGATCAGACGCAAGAGAACAATTGATGGAGCGTGACGATCATCAGCACAACACATGTGAGAGAGTGAGTTGACTTTGCTGCAGGGAAAGTGAGAGAGTATCCAAAAAGAGGCGTGGTGGGGAGCTGTTTGTTGTTTGTGCGGGAGGATAGAAATTGTGAGAGGAGAGAGGCGAAAACACAAAAAAGAGTTGGGGAGTAATTTGCTGAATGGTTGGCGTCCTTTTTTTTTTTTTGCACATTCAAACTAGGAAAATCCTTTTCAAGTGTCATTTCACGTCTTCACAGATAAGATCATCACGGCTTCAACCAAATCAAATGCGCCCCAGGTCAGAGGTCAACGGGCAAGTGCTCTGGGAATTCCTGCGACTCAGTCACAAACAGTCTTCTCAGATCATCACGGCTCAGTGTCTCCACCGCGTCAAATTCCCAGTCAAATTGGGTGTTAGAAACAGGCTCATCATTTGGATCGTGCAGCTTGGACATGTACGGGTGCTTCATTAACTCCGAGGCAGAAAGACGTTTCTTTGGGTCGAACTGGAGCATGCTGCCTAAGAAGTCAGCGGCGTGCGGATCTGTTGAGCCTGGAATGGCGCTTTGGAGAGAATTGTCCTCTTTCTTTTGAATTTTGAGGTTTAACAGAAATTCTACGGCATCTTTATTCTGGAAGCTAGAGCTTGATAAAATTCCATCCGGAATCCCGACAAGCCCGACGATATGCTGCAGCTGAGAGAGATAGTTAGATCCTGGGAACAACGGTTTACGGTTGAGCAGCTCTGCAAAGATGCACCCCGTAGACCAAATATCCACGGAGGTGTCATAATGCTTGTTGAGCATAATCAACTCGGGCGGACGGTACCACCGCGTCACGACGTAATCCGTCATTTCAATCGTGTCCAGCTTATTGAGGCCGCGCGCAAGACCAAAGTCACAAAGCTTCAAGTCGCAGTTGAGATTCACAAGGATGTTTTGCGGCTTTAGGTCTCTATGCACGACGTTTGATGAGTGGACGTACTTGAGTCCTCGAAGGACTTGATAAATAAAATATTTACCGTGATCTTCCGACATATTTTGCTTGGAGCGGATCACAGTGGCGAGGTCAGTGTCGAACAGCTCCGTGACAAGGTACACATCATCGAATGTGCCGCTCCCAACGTAGAACGTGCACAGCGAGAGAACGTTCTCATGCCGAAACATCTTCAGCAATTTCACCTCCCGAAGGATACGCTTGCCATCACCCGCATCGCGGAAGACTTGTTTATTTTTCTTGACAGCGACTTTCTTGTTCGTTCTGACATCGACTGCGGCGCACACAAGGCCGTATGCACCATAGCCAACAGATTTGGTGATGTCAATGAAGGAGGGGACCTCGAAGTTCGCACCATGAACAACGTATGTCTTCCGACCATTCTCCATGTACGTTGGACCCGATACAGCACGGCTCTGTTTCGATGCCGATGAAGTCGATGACGTCGACGCGCCGCTAGGAGGATGCGGTACGGGTGCAGCGGAAACCGCGGGCGTCAGTGCACTCATGTAAAAAAGAAAGGGGGGGTTCTGTGTTGGGGAAAAGCTCTTTGGCCTGAATGTATTGCTAGGAATTCCATGTTGGGGTGAAAAGGAAGGAAACGCCGAATGAAGTTGATGTAATATCAGGTAGATCACAGGCGCACGTAAACCTTCAGAAGTTCAAAACAAACGCACATCCACGCATACATAATAAGCGCAATCATTTTCCGTTAAAGTAGTGGCAACGTGCGACGGAAATAACAATTGAGAGCTCAAAGGATCACTCTCAAAATTCTCGTCATAGCTCGTCGCGATCGGCAACGGCAGGCGATGATGATTCCTTCAACGAAGCAGCAACCGCGTCTTGCACAAGGCTCACGTCGAACGTCACTTCAGGGGAACCGATAGCACGTTGGAGTGGATCAGGATTGACACGTACGCGGCGGTACGGCATGCCCAGGGCACCAGCAACGTGCTTGTAATGTTGGGCACCGATGGTATTGAACCCGATCTCAACCAGTGATGTTGTCTCGGTGCAAGCCATGATGTTCGCCAAGGCACCCCCGTGCACACCCACCACGACAGCAGCGCCATGGAAGAGGGCCAAACTTTCTAGCAAAGACTGCTTCGAGGACTCGAAAAGAATGACATCGTGTGTGGCCGTAGCGACCTGCTTGATGGCAGCCACGAGCCCCTCAGCGTCGAAGTTCCGCATTGTGATATCCTTGTCACGACCGGCCACCAAGACGTAGGGCTTCTTCTTCGTCCCCTCTCCTGCTGCTATTGGGGGCAGCGCCTTGACAAGCGCATCTCGCGCGTTGCTCAACAGTGCTGGGTGTGCCAGGGAAGAGCAATGGGTACTTGGTGATGATGCTTCTGTTGCGGAGGAGGAGTCTGTTGTTGCAGGGCAGGGCTGTGAGTGGTACGTAATCGCTACAGCATTCTCCTTTGCGTAAGATACATCACGATGTCCACGACGCTCGTTTGTGATCTCTGGAAACAAGGATTGGAATGTTGCATCGATAAATCGAGGAACGACACCGTTGGGAAACGCCGGAACCAACAGCGTGTAAGAGTCAAAGTTAGGAAGCCACGTCCTTGCCGCCAACAGCCGCGGCAGCGCCTCGCACATCCAGTGGTAAAATGCAGCACCAGAGAATTGAGTGAGCAGCAGCACATGCCTTCCGTCGTCAATCGTCACAGACGGTGGGCCCTCAGGAAACGGTTTCTCTCCATTCGGGCTCTTCACAGGAAGCGATCGTGCAATGTTGGTGTAGACATCTGGGTTCGTCAACGCAATGTTGCAGTGGCCCTCCTCGTCGAACGTCAGCACACCATCAGGGCCGTGAACAGTGACGCCGTCGCCAATGTAGTTCAAAAACACGCCATTCGGCTCACCTGTCGTAGCGAAATCGCGGTGTAACTCCACAATCTCTTCGATGCGAGTGAATTCCTTCATCTTCGTAAAGTTACCGATGCACAAGTGGGAGTGCAAGCACGACATTCGTCGCTTTCCCTCCGGCATGCGTCCTTGCAGGTAGTGGCCTTGGCAACCATACGCCGCACCTTTGAAGTGCGTTACGGACTTTCCGCACAAAGTCTCGTTGTACTCACACATCATGACTTCAATCGTAGCGACGTCGTGGTTCACACGTTGAGGGTCCATTGTCACACTCAGCTGTTTGAGTGCCCAATCATACGCTTGAGGAATATCACCCTTGCCTTGCTGATACGCCTCATCGCGGAACTTTGAGTACTTTTGAAACTTCGCGCGTCGAATGCCAAGTTGGATTTGCATTTCCGCTTGCCTATTTCCGCCAATCTTCGTCTTTGCCAATTCGAACTTTGCAATCGCCTCATCGTACTTGTGCGTGTTGCTTAAAAACACAGCCATGTTGAGATGCGCCTGTGGCTCGTCCGGAAACAGCGCCACGGCAGCGGTGTACGCTTTGTGAACAGATTCGATAAAATGAGAGGCAGCTGTGTTGTCTCCAGAATTAAATGCTGCAGCGGCCTGCTGCGCGAATTGAATCATCACACTGCAGTGCCGCTCATACACAGCAGGATTGCTTTGAGCAACCAGCGCCACGAGCAACAACGTAGTCACAAAGGTACGAAGGCACTTCGACATCCTGCGGTCACAAACAATGTTTTCTCCTCACATACAAAGTCCGAACACCAATAAACCAGCAAAAAATAATGCATCGCACCAACAAGCAGCAACGTCAAAAAACAAGCGAAAAAAAGCCCGACGTAACTAAGGAAGACCGACAACATGACACATAAGCCTCTCATCGTACAGCGCTGCACACACACAACATCACACACTCCAGTGGGGAAGACAAAAAAGCTTCATGGTAACTATGACAAAGTGGAATCAGCAACGCAATAGGCGTCAGAAGTTGTAATGATAAAATCATAAGCACATTGGATCAGGAGCTTTATCTTCCGCAAGCAAGTCCGCCGTTTGAGTTATGGTTGAGAGCTTAGCAACGGTGCTACATGCGGATGGCACTTATGGAGACGGTTGCAGATGGGGGGTGGAGGGGGGGAAGTGGCTTCATGGTAACTATGACAAAGAGGGATCAGCAACGCAATAGGCATCAGAAGTTGTAATGATAAAATCATAAGCACATTGGATAGTGTAAGCTTCCGCTAGCAAGAGTCCCAAGGGGACGGGACAGCGTTTGCTCGGACAATCAACAGGAGAAAAAGAGCGCCATCGGCGCAGAGGGAAGGTGGGTACAGTCACGGGTGGAGACGGTCATGGGTCTCAGACTGGGGCGACAGCGTGTCTTGTCATGACGCACCGGC
>CYKH01002227.1:40644-61299 GCA_001460835.1 Bodo saltans | reverse complement strand
GAAATCCACAAGCCGCTTGAAAAGACACGCCGCAAAGCGAGGGGTTGCAGATGAGATGCTGGGCTTGGTCGTGGCGCTCGAACGCGCTGACAAGCGCCGCCGCTCGATCGCCATAATGCTTCGTAAGTGCCGTCTTCATCTTGTCTATCATTGGTGGAGAGTGGGACATCTGCAGCGCGACGCACTCCTTCGGCATGCTCCCAATCCCATCAGATTTTATGTTCGTTCCCGTTCCGATCACAATCATTTTGATCGTCACCTTAAACGGAATCACACCTGCGATAAATTGGCGTATTGTGTGCTGCACTGCGGATAGGCCACGAACAAACGCGCTCGCAGCCGTTTCCCGAGGCCGTACGCCCACTGGTCGGGCGCCCCCGGGGTGACAGGACGGCGTCTGCTCGGAAAAAAAAAACTACTGAAGACAAAAAAAAGAGGCGCGGGGGAGGTCGAGGAGGGGGGTCGCAGGCGCACATCAGGCTGTTGAGTTTGACATTTGTGTTGATGGTGATCGTCACTTGGCTCAGAAACTCCAGTCCATAACGTTTGTCATCACTAGCGCGCACCACGGTACAACACAGAAAAGACAGAGAGAAAACAGAACAGCAGCAACAGACAGTCAACACAAAGGACAACACCCTCCCCCCCGCATCGTCTCAGAAGCCCTGAAGGTTCTCGCTCATAGGTTGTGCTTTGTCAGTAGCGGAGCAGGGTTGGTATCATCATACACGGCCAAAGCGTTGCTCCTCAACACGGTTTGCGGTCCACCACGGCGATCAGACGGGGCGTGCTCGTTGGAGCATCGTTTCATTCTAATGTCAACTTCCATCTGCGACGGCGTTACATCAGCCTTGGTGTCGATCACTTCGCCGCGGCCCGCTGTGTGCTGGGTGTGCGTGGGAGGGGCGGTTGGGGGTGCGGAGGGGAGGATGGGAGTGGCTTCATGGTAACTATGACAAAGTGGGATCATCAACGCAATAGGCATCAGAAGTTGTAATGATAAAATCATAAGCACATTGGAAAAGGAGCTTGATCTTCCGCAAGCAAGTCCGCTGTTTGAGTTATGGGTGAGAGCTTAGCAACGGTGCTACTTGCGGGTGGCGCTAATGGCGAAGGTTGCGGAAATGTCTGGGTGTGAGTGACTTTATTAAATGTGACCTTGTAATTGCAATTAGCAACACGAGAGAATAGTTTGGCAATGAGCAGTCAAACAATTTACAACCGTTTTGGCTACAAAGGTGTTTTCTTAACTTGCGTTGCAAAGTTCTCTGTTCTTTTTTTTTTTTAGTGCTGTTTTGATTCCCAACAGCGCCCATTTCGAGAAGCAAATCTTGACCCCCATAGAACCTACAAGTACGCTCAAAACAGAAAATGTACTTGTGACGTGTTGGTTGGTGAAACGCCCTCCTCCTTCCACGTGGGAGATGATGCGTCGTCGCTCCAAAAATCTTCGCCAGCTAGCCCAAGGGTTTCGAGTAGGATTTCTAGCTTCTCATGCTCGCGCTCACTCAACTCGTCATCAGGCATGACAGTAATCCATCCCATAGCATCTTCGTCCTCAACAAGGGCAATCACCTTTTCGCGATGGTCGCGACACACGGCAGCGAGTGCGTCGAGCAAACGCAAACGTGAGACTTTCTTGGCACGGTAGTGGGGGAAAAGTTCTTTGTATAGAAAGTCTACGTTGGAGATAAATAACCCTGGTGATGCTGCGAAGACATCAAGCACGTCATCTCTCAAACTCGAGCGGTTTCGAAAAAGGTCCTGCAGGAATGGCAAAACGCTGTGTTCATGTTTCTGAACAACGCAAGGGAAATTTTGCAACACCAGGAGCACCTCCTCCATCAAGACCTTCTCCCACTTGCATGATGCGGCCAAACTGCACAAGTGGGGTAGCTCACCCTCCACCGTCATCTCCAACGAGTTCCACGGGGCATGCGGCAGCAACGAGCGGAAACAAACGTAGCCGTAGTACACAATGTCGAAACAATCGTAGAATGTTGTGCAGTCGTTGTCATGAGTCAAGTCCTCCTGAGGATGAGGGGCGGCACAAATGCTGCCAACTAGATCGTACCTCCGTCGATAGAACGACATCATTTGAAACGCAGCTTGCATGAGTTGCCCACCACTACCACCACCAGTGGCGTGATGGTGGTACAACGGGCCTACAGAGTCCGAGCAGCGACACAATTTAGCAAGGAGGCGAGCAGAGACAATGGGACGCCAAGAGTACAAGGAGCTGACCAACTGAAAGAACTCATGGCTGTTGCAAGCATCACGTCGACGTGCAGCATCGTCAAGAAGCGTCAGAATAATGGAGCAACCCATGTACAAAAAATCATCACGGGTTGGCTGCATGGCTTCTCCTTCGCCTGGCTGGAGGAGCGTCGTCCTCGTCACATTCCAAAGGCTGTCATTGTCATGTGTCTGCAACATCGCAGCCACAAATGCCGCGATGACTTCAAATCTCCTCGTGCGGAGTGGGAGGATGGAAAACGCAGGAGAACTTTTGTGCAAAGCGTCCTCCACTTGCAATGCAACTTGCGCAGACTGCGGACCACCACCACCATGCAGCATCGCATCCAGAACATAAAACACACCAGCTTTGATCAAGCTATCCAACCCCTTCATCAGTGTGTTAGGCAGTGGTGCGTCGTCCACAGCTCTCAAATCACATTGTAGAATATCGAGACTTCTACAAGCAAGCGGCAAGAGGGGGTGTTGACTATCTACGGGGACAATGGCGACCAGTGCTGCTATTTGAGCAACGAGGTTACTATCTTCTGAGCTCGCAGAAGTCGACGCTTGCCACGATGAAGAGGAAGAGGATTGGCCCAGCATCGCTTCTATCTGATGATAGTGCTCCTCTTTCCGAGATCGATCAATCAATAATCTCCTTTCATCTCCTCGAGTCCTTCTGCTGTGCTGCTGAAACTTGACGAGAAAGTCACTACGAACACGGAGATCTTTCTTCACATTTCGTCCAGATGTAGTGCCCATCGCAAAAGTGACTGTAGTTTCTGTGGTCAAACGTGAAATTGCAACAACAAAAGAAGAGAGTTGAAATGCCTCTAAAGGGCTCATTCATAGAGTTGCCAGTTTGGTGGGTGTGCTTGTTGTGAGTGAAGAGCGAGTCATCAGGGGTGCAAGGGGTGAAAACGCTGCCAATTCCTTTTGTTCTTCTTTTTTTTTCTTGATTGGCGTCAAAACCTCCGCGAGCATAACAAGAAAGAGGAAATCACCTCAACCTCGAGCACTTTTGTTTGTTTTCCTTTTTTGTGTATGTATGTGCACAGCTTCACATTGTTTTACAACCACGCATTTTGTTATGGTGATGTGAGAGTTACCCTAATCCACAAGCGCGCGCAAACCGAGAGCAGTGTGCTCTTCTCTGCGATCGAGTAGGCATCAAAAATGGAGGGGGAAAAAAGGTCGCTCAAGGAAAATAGAGCTTCGCGCAGTAAGACACTTGCGAAATCACGCACTCATGCTTTACCTCCACCGATGGACTTTGGTGCAATGCTGTCACGCAACACGAGCCAAACGCCAACTGCTCCCGAGAAGAAGCCGCATAGGTATTCCACATTCTTATTCGCCTTGTACGACTCGATCCACTGGTAGTACACGATCATATCCGCGATATTTCGCAGCAGGAACAAGACGGACCATCGCATCGCAGTAGCGAGCTCGCCATCGCGATCCTCGTCATTAGTGTTCTGGCTCGCAGCTGGGAACTCAGTAGGTTGAAGCGATGGGCTTGTGGTTAGCGGACTCTGGGCAACAAAACGTCGGAGCTGGCGGCGCTTAGATTGAATGTTCACAATCTTGATCACTTCCAGAATCGCTGAGCACGTGAGGGACATTGTCTTCCAGAATTTGTAATGCCATGAAATACGCTCACGCTTCCAGTGGGTCATAATGTTCTTTTGGGTGTACCCAACATCCCCTGGCTCGGTGGACACCGCCGTCCGGTAACCACTAAGGTACGCACCGATTCCTTTCCACGCGTTGGATAGCATTCGGGCATCGATAATGTTGAGAATGAGCTGCTGTAAGATTTGTGCATTCTCTGGAGACTTGGAATGATACGCCCACAATCTCATGGGGTACACAATCGACTTCAAGAGCATGTCGCGACCGACAGACTTCTGGAGGTACTTATCCAGTGATTCGATGCAATTCATGTTGGTCATAAGTGGCTCAAAAAGAGTTCTGATGTTTCAATTAATTATCACGTTTCCTTTCGCTTTGTTTGTTTGTAACGATGAGGCCGTGTACGCCGACCAAAAACTATCGTGTGAAAAGGGATACCTCAATCCCTAAAGGATGCAGAAAACAGGAACAACAGAGACGACGTTGCAAACGAATGGCAAACATCAACGTCATCATCAAATGGGGCTTAAAGAATTGTCACGACTGCAAAAAAAAAAAAAAAAAAAACGAGAGAAATCAAGAAAAAGAGGATATCAACTCCTTTCAATTGAATCGTACAATGTATGCGTGCACTTCCATGGGGTAGATCGTGACCATAGCACCTTGAAGGAACCCTACAGGTCTGGCGTACTGGTTTGTGTCCCCCCACGATCCCGACAGTCGACCAATTGCCGCTGTACGATTCGAGGCAAGCTCCCAACGCTTTGTGAACAGCAGCGTTGTTCGTGTCACATCAATGGCGTTGGGAAATACCCTCGACATGTTGACCACCGCAATTCCTTGTGCGCATGATGCGTTGCTGAAGCAGCTTCCTATGTGAGCAAGGCGGATCCACAATGTTCCGTTGTTGCTCGGGCTTTCAATGGAATCTAAGGACACGTGTGAGGGAAGGGCACTGGCGTTCCAAACAGAGGGAAAGAGGCGATTCACCAACGACGTGATGTTTGGCACAGGAGCTTCTCCGGCGCTGAACAACAGCAGTGGCTGGCGCCGTACGCTTTGAGAAAATCGACGCCACGTGGAATTGGAAGGCGTGTGCAACGACACAATGAACCTGCGGCGTAGTGGCATCGGTTTTCCTAGGTGAACACCGCAACACCCACCTTGCGGAAGGTCCTCTCGGCACCAGGCGCAGTTTGTGTACGGCGTAACGAACTCTGTCTCATTCAACGCCTCACCAACTCCGCGCCCATCGTCTACAAGAAGCCGTCGATGAATCATGCACTCCAAGCTGCCCTCCTCAAGGCTGGCGCATCCCACGGTGGCGTCAGGCACCACCAGCCACTCCGCAGTCTCGTCACGAATGAGTGCAGCTGCTGGCACTGGGAAGTAATTCCCGGCGATGGGCTCGGTAAGGTGCGGGCTGGTGTTGCGTCTCCTCGGTAGCAGCTCAAGGCCGTTAGAGTCCGTGTAGAATGTTTGGTCAGTGTTGTGGATACTGCTGATCCACCGCATGACCAGTTCGCGTCCTTGTGGCAACAGTGGAACCTCCCCACCACCACCCCCTGCAGGAGCCGGAGATGAGGACAATGGTAGCTCCCTCATGGACACTTCCACTTCAACACGAGGCTCGTCACTGAACACAAACCATCGAAGAGATAGCCATTCTGTGATGTTTTGATCAAACACGACTGCGACTCCTGGCGATGTGATGCTCACCACCACCGTTGTTGTTGCTGTTGTGTGTGAGGTGTTGAGAGACGACGTCACGTCGATGCATTCCGTTCCATTTGGGCGGAATATGTACGCACCACTCGCTTGACGAGACGTTTGGTCTCCAGTACTTCCGACGTAGTAGCAAATCTCCAACGTCAAACTCCGCTCTATGTTTTCGAGTTTATTTGTCACGGAACGGAGCTTTCCTGTCGTGCTGTCAAACACCAACCGCATCGTGTCTGTCTCGACGACACCTGAATTGTCATCGAACAGCGGATGAGGTACTGCATCATGCTTGTCGATGTCGCCCCCATTGTCAGAGGAGTCAGTAGTAGAAGGGGTCAGCAGTGGTGTTGCTGACAGGATAAACGCACTGCTCAGAGGAACAGTTTCGAGCTTGACCATTGCGGTCCAAGGGGAACAAGCGTCACTCTGCACGGCAAGGCATTGCGTGGGACTCGCGATGACAATACTGTTCACCTCAATCGATACGCCCTCGGCTGTCATCGCTGTCCAGGACCAATGTTGATGCGCAACAGGGATTTCAAGGATCGCTCCACGTCCGATAGTTGACGCTGCGTCCCTTGAGTTCCACCCCAGTACGTGAAATGGCGCAATCGCCGACGTTGCCGAGCAGACACTCTCATTTGCATGCAAGCACACTCGGTACGTTCCGTCATCGTCGTTGACTGTAAGGACGTTTGCTAGCGCGGACGTCGCAGCGTCCATTGCTGAGGCGAGGGTCTTAGTGTAGTCAAACGAGACGTGCTGCTTCGCCGTGCCCGTCACCGCATCGTGGTGTTGCGACTGTGCCAACGCCTGTTGTAACAAAGCCATTGCCGAGGTGAGGGTTGACGCTGCAGCAGCAGCAGCTCCACTGTGAGAGCTCTGTCCAATACGATACGCAGCAGTCGCTTGATGCAGCGCAGCCAGCAGCCCACTGGCAACCCTTACAAGCCTCTTAAATGTTGGTCGGGATGTAAAGTAACCAGTCCAGTACATGTGAGGACCATCGGCGTAAGGAAAAAAGTCTCCTTCTTTGATCATCAGGGGCACATTGGTGTTGATCGCCTCGTCTTCTTGTCGCTGTGCATTTCGAAGAATGTCACCAAATCTCGCATCTGTGTATGATTGCGGCGTTGCGTAAGTGAAGTTGATATTCGTCCATAGAAAGCTATCACCTTCTCCTGCTC
This sequence comes from Bodo saltans, assembly GCA_001460835.1. Lineage (NCBI taxonomy): Eukaryota > Euglenozoa > Kinetoplastea > Eubodonida > Bodonidae > Bodo > Bodo saltans. Next base: position 54,517 of record CYKH01002227.1, on the reverse strand, counting down.
CCTCGCGTGTGAGATCGGGACGGTTCATGATCTTCCGGATTCGATCCATATTCCCGAACCACGTCTCTGCCTGCATGTACGTAAAGTCACACCCCATGGTCCACATGATGTTGTCACTGCTGGACAAATCCCAATCACTTCCCGCCATCGCACCAATGCGCTCTACCCATGATAGTGCTGTGTTTTGTGCATCACTGCATGCAGATGCGGTTGATAAGGTATTCGTTAGTAGCGAAGTAGAAGGTGGACATTCACTGTCCACAACCGTCGGTTCATTTAGGAGGATATCGAAGTTCATGTCGATCGGTGGGCAGTACGTTCCGTGCAGCATCATCGATGCAAACACCACAGCCTTCTCCCCAAGCGAAGGGCTAGGCATCCAGAAGAACTCTCGTGTTTGGTCATGTTGCCGGTCGCTAAAGTCTTGATAGTCAATGCGCGAGAAATACAACGCCTCGACGTCGGACGCTTGACTTAGAATCAGCACTTGCCCTGCACTATGGCCAAAAGGATCTACTTGCCATTGTATTCTCGGCAATGCGTCCACTCCAAATTCAGCAACAATAAACTGGTGCCCTATGGTCATTTGCTCTAGCATATCTTGGTAAGTCGTGGTGGCCTCATCGTGCGAGCACCACCCCCCTCCAGCAAACTGAAGTTGGCCGTTTTCAACGAGCCCTTTCACATCAGCACGCCGCGACGATGATTGTTCGAAATACCACTTCGAAAAGAACGCCATCTCCACAGAAATAAACTTTCGACTTGAGTTGGCAAGGAGAGCGTCAATCGCTGACGTGTAGATCAGTTGCACGTTTGCGTGCTGAATGCTGTTGTTCCATCCGTAGTAGTACTGAGCAGGTGTTTTCAGCCAACCCACATCGTCGTGGGAATGAGGGATAAGGTGAATCGTCGTGGCTGCATCGCTACTCCAAATCGTTGCCACACAGAGGAGAATCGTGGCCACAAGACTAAAAATGTATGGAAAGAGTGATACGGACATCACAATGTCGGCTTCCAAGTATTCGTATATTGCTGGGAGAGGGAAGAAAAAAATCAAACATTTAGGAAGGTCATTTACCACCAGCGGACAAAAATTACACAAAAAGCATTCTGCACTTTGAAAAGGGGAGAGATTCCATTCCAAGCAAGTTGTACCTCTAGACACTTCGAACAAAATCGCACATCTACCCGCATCCATTCTCAAACCCCGCTTGTTCCACCTCTTTACTCATCAGCTGGTTTTTCCTCCCCAGCCTTCTCTTCGACTCCAGATGCCGCCTGCTCATCCGCCGGTCGGTCCTTCGAAATTGGCTCGTCAGCTCGACCATTCCATTCCTTCTGAAGCCGTTGCTCTCGTTGGCGATCGAAGAGATGATCACCAGCAGATTCCTCCTCGCGCGCAATATCGTCCTCGTCCGCCTTGCGCAACGGCTTCACAAAAAAGCTGAACAAATCGTGCTCCGCCTGGGCATGAACAGAGTTGGACGCCGTCACTCCGAAATAGTTTCTGAGTGGCAAAGTCACGTCGCTCACAGCAGCGCACTGTACGTCTTTCCCTCGTGTGGTGGTATCCTGCCATACATTGTAAGACACAAGCAGTTCTTTCGAGTCTGAACTATATTTGATAGAGATGGTGACTTTGTTGTTCACAAGCTGCTTGACGCTGCAAAACCCTCGACGCTCTCGGCTGATCGTTTGGACATTGTGCTCTCCGTCGTTTACGATGATGGAGAGTGTGTCTGTGTGGTCTAAAATAAGTCCTACGCCATCAAAGTTATCTACGTTGCCGAAGAATTGTGTTGGCATATGGCGAGGAGTTGAAGCGGTGTACCAGAATGCGAATCCACCATCCGTGGCGTCCGCGAACCAACCAGAGCCGCGGCTCTTGAACCGAAGGGTGGCATTGGCAACGAAACTTGCGAGTTGATTAGGGTGACGATTCCAGAAAAAACCTTTGGCCGTTGGGCTGCTTGTCGTCAAGCGGACATATTCGTCGGTGACAACGGAGCTCGATCCGAATGACCAATAGTGAAGCCCGTTTTCCCAGTAGTCAGCCAAGATGGGAGGAGAAAAGCTGTGCATCTGCACGTGCTCGAGTGAAGCGAGTGCACCTGAGGCACTCAAGAGCAGAGCAATAAGAGCGACTGCAAGTGTCTGAGCGTCAATAGTACGCATCTCTAATAACTGGAAAAAAAAGTCTATGAATAAAGGTAAGATGAATAAAAAAGGGAATTGCAATAAAATCTTCAACGGTGCAATCATCCTGATGAATCACTTAAGGAAGAAAGTGAGGTCTACCAAAAAAACAAAAAAATCGCAAATAGGTTGTTCTACGTTCATTGATGCTACCATCACGTGCCCTCCAGTCTACCATTTTTCTGTCGCGCAACGTAAGGTTTTCTACACTACTCTCCAGCTGGAGCATTGGTGTCGCTTTGCGTGTCGTCATGCCGCCCTTCCACTCCCATCATGAGCTCCGGTCCCTCATCTTCGTCCACGTCACGTGCACGGAAGTCAGTGTCAATGTCCTGACAGTTCTCAATTGCGTAATATAAGCGATTCTTGAACACTTCCAGTGAGGGATAATCAGGAACTTCAATCGCAAAAAAACAAGTTGCCGCGCGGGGGAGCACTGCTGTGGTTTCCCCTTGCGTCGCCATCGGGAGGACTCGGAGTTGCACAGGCATGCGCTCACGGCCCGAAACAAACTTCAGAAATAGCCGGCGCTGCACAGGAGTTGCGTCTTCAAGCGACTGCCATAAAAACCCAACTCGTCGGTCTTCACTTGTGACACCCTCGTATGTTGTCGAGGCCTTCAGTGCCGTCACTGTGTAGTCCGATGTTCCGCAAATACGAAGCTCAAGCTCATCTGGTGTCAGCATGCTGGTCACCAGTTCTGGAACCACGCTGAGGAGACCTTTACGGATCGCAGCCACTTGCACTCGATTCTCAAACAATCGCGCCTTGACAAGGAGGGCAACGTACTCGTCGCAACGTTCAAATGTTAGCGCGATGGAGGAGCCTCCTTCCACTAATTCACAGGTCGAGCCACCAGAAAGGGTCGTCGCGAATCTTTCTGTTTCAAATGTTTCGTCGAACAGCTCCTGACCCTCAACACCAAACTGATTTTTCGTTGAAGTTAGCTCGTGAGCACACTGGAGGCATAACTTATCTACTGATGACAGGTCAGCATCCTGTGCGCGTTGCGTACTGAGCAGCTTCCAAAACAGCGGGGGCAGTACGAGATTCAGTGGTTCCCCTCCTCGCATTGCGCCGCCCATCAATCTGCCAAGGAATGTGAACATCGAGAGGTGGAGCTCACTTGTAGCCATTGGGTTTGGGACGAAGGCATCTCGGTGGGTGCCTGTGTTGTTGACGTGGTTGGAAGTGGGAACGAACAACGGCAGAGTGTTGCCCATCAACTCTCGGCACATGTCGCCGAGATGCTCACGATACGGCCCACCGACGTCCTCAGCACCCTCGCCCATAAATACAACGCTCCACATGCGCTTGTTCGTACGAAACATGCGTGGGCCTTGATCACGAAGTAGCTCGTGTGTTTGACCAAATACAGTGTCACCGATGCTTGGCTGGGACGAACTGCCCTCAGTATTGCTCATCTGCAAATTCCGACTTCTCATACGATTGATAGTGAGTCTCAAATGTTCACACTTGCAGTTGGTCTCTCTTAATGTTGATGTGACCAGTTGTTCGCGCACCGATCGGAACAGCAGCTCTCGACTAGCAGCGACAAACACATTTTCTGATGTGTGTTCATCTTGTGTAGTCAGCGGCAGCATTGGGATACTTGACGTTGCAATACGGGCGAAGTTCTTCAGGAATTGAAAACATTCTTCTATTCTTGCACAGCCCAGAGCTTTCAGAATATCGTGCTGCTCAGAAACTTCCAGCAGCCCGGAAACAATGTCGCCGCTCAACTGCAGATAGCTGCGGCTGGAGGTGATGCAATGCTCGTCAATAGCGCGCACAATGGTCCTCAAGTGGGATAGAATAGCTGGAAAGGAATTCGAGCCATTCATGGCACCCTTCATAACACGGATGGCGTTAGAGACGGTGACCCGGCGACGAACAATCGCTGCGGAGCTCAACGTTGAGTAGTACGTGTCGATACGCTCGTGCCAAGTGTCTGGAACACCAAGTGGGCTAAATCCATCAGGTTTGAAACGTAGAGGTGTCGATCCAAAATTGAATGTGACGCTATTCCCTGCCCTCATGGTGATAGCAGCGCAAAACCCAAGGTCCCTTGCACTAGTGGTAGGAATGTACGATTCCGCAATTTGCCTCCCGTTCAAGGAGAACACAACGTGCCTCCCGTCAATATCAATGCTGCAGCCTACCACATCGCCTGCAATCCACCGGCGAGTCATGCCGATTGGGATGGGGGAACTGTTGTGCCACTTCACGCGGCGGAATCCGTCTACTGCCCAGGAATTGGGGCTGTCACCGACGCTTACGTCTGGTGCGTCCCCGCCGGAGATCCAGCCAACTTGCATCAATCCCTGAGAACCCAGGGTCGCCTCGAAGTACCACCTACCTCCGAACACAGTGCAATCGCTCTTTACAGTCGAAAACTGTGTGCCATTGTTCTTCGCTTCTAAGATGTTGATCAGCATTTGCGACGTACTGGGCGAGGTTGTGGTAAGAGAGACGTGGGGTGGTCCTTGTCGATGGGCGGGGCAATCAAACGGATCTGCATCGTCGACAAAATATGGAGGAAGAAGCGCAGAAAAAAACGAAGTCGACATTGTCGTGTCACTTGCAGGTGCTGCTGGTGCACTGACCACAATGCTACTCACGACATCCTCCAGTGAGCGCACTTGGTTGAACGGTATGAGCGTTCCTAGGGACAAATGGGCAGGATCAAGTGGCAGTGCAGTGCTAGGGACGTCATACTCAAAATGAGTGGCACCAAAATTGAGAAGAATGCCTTCATCTGCACCGAGCACAAAGTACGGGTATGCACTCATGTTGTCATCGTCTGGTTCGTCGTCGTCTTCCGTCGGTGGTTGATTGGGAATGGAGGCAGCATCAGCGGCGCCGCCGCCTCTTGTGGTTTTTCTGCCGTACGGCACCACAACAGGCGTGGTGCCCCCATTGCAGTAGAGCAACACATTCTTTGCTTCCGTGTCGATGACAACGCCAATCACGTCTCGCGTCTTCCACGCGCGCTCTGACGGCAGAATGTCCCTTCGGCCATTGTAACCCCACGATACGGTTTCATCCTCAGCGAGAGCAGAGCGTTGTCCTGCATTTGAAGACAGGACACCAACCGTAACGTCAGCAGTGGCGACCATTTTGACTTCGAAATACCACTGACCGCACGACAGTGCAACATCAGCCATCACAGAGCACCCCGCCCGCTCACCCCACACCGCAATCGTTCGGTCAACGTTGGGTTCGATGCGGATACAATCAGGAAAGCGGAGCTTCTCAACAGTAACACGATCTCTGCCGTCTCGAAGGGCACTGTTGTAGTGCTTCTTTTGCTCACTCCGCTGAAAAGCAAATCGTTTGAGTGGGTCAACATCAAGTACGTCATCAGGTTTTCCTCCCCGAGATGGATCATTTGCAATGTCACGCGCGATGTGCTCAGCGTCTCGAACGGCGAGAAAGTATTCTGTTGAGACTTGAATAAAACGGCAATGATGCAGTTGCGCAGTTTCACGACGGAATTGTTTCTCAGCCATTTTGCGAATGTCTTGCAGTCGAATCAGTTCAACGATTTCCCCGTTGACCGTGGTGTTCGAAAAGCGAAGACAGTCAGTGACAATTGACATCAAGAGTCGGCGCGTTTTGCCTGAGTTTCCTAGTATCCCTGAAACGTAACTTTCCATCATCATTCGGTCAGTAATGCCCCGCATGATCACTTCGGTGAGTGCAGATCGATGTACCAGCGAACGCGAGAGGATTTTACGCATGAGTCTCGCTGCAGCAATCTGACATCGATCGTCGGACACAATGTACATCTTGTACCCCCACTGAGATCCGACGGCTGAGTCGATCCGAACATCGAAGAAAAACTGCGGAGATCGAATACGGAAGGCAGTGAGTGTTGTTGCTGCGTACTGCGCTGCCACAGATCCAAACGTTCGATCTGTGTAAATAGTTAGCAGCATCGCGTGAGCAGAGCAACGTTGATCAAAAAAGAGCGTTGTCTGGGAGCCCCCAGTCACTTCCTTCGGGGATTCTGTGTAGCCTTTACATGGGTGCGGAGATTCAAAAGATGATGTTTTTTGAGGAATCGACGCAAGCTGTGAAAGTTGGGTGTAGCACAGCTGCAGCAGGCGCACCCCACCACCGCCACTACTACAGTACTGAGCGGTTTCACTGGATGAGATGCGTTCGAGTGTGCTTGTAAGGAGCTCATTGAGATCTTTGTCGTTTGAGCGCAACACAAACGATGTGATGGACCGAATCGCCGCATCACTCACCCAATCCAGTGGCTTGTCGAACTTCGCGCATTGCTCGATGTGGCTCAATATCATGCTACAAGCAAGCTGTCCGAAAAGCTCTTTCATCACGGGAAGATGGGCGTGCTTCAATTCGTCAAGTGGAAGTGTTCGGAATTTCTTGTAAACAGCAACGAGAGAATTTGCGTCCTGTTGTAAATCAAGAACTGTAAAGTCCTCAAAATCATCTTGCGCACAGAAGTCCACTTCGACCGCCGCGACTGAGACATCAGACTGATCGCCGTCGGATTGCAACCACACAATGGATCCTGAAGTCGTGACTGTGACTGGAATGCCGTTGGGGGACGTCGTGCTGTTTTCGACGGGGAACGACCCCTCGTCGAGGCGGAGGTGAACCACGAGAAATGGACTGGTTGCCGACGGATTAGGGGATTGCGAGAGGGAAAACATCGTCTCAACCACATCAGGGCTCAACGCCGTCTCAAAGACTCGAATATCCTTCATATCGCCAGTAAACCCACCAGACTGGCAACATTCCAACAAACAGCCACCAACGTATAAATCGCTACTAAGCAACCCGTCGGCACAAGAAGTGACGGTGCTATCGCGGATAGAACCATTCTTGAAGATGCTGATATCTGTGCAGTCCTGAACACAAGTGATCCTGGTCCACCGGTTGGAATCGTGGTCGACGAGCAGCTCCATGCAGCAGATTCCACGAGCTGGGGTAGTCTGCTCCTCCGACGCTCGCAAGGCATCTTCAACATCGCCCCATCCGAACATGACACTGCACCGATCCACCACAACAAACATGCAGACTCCGTCTGAGCTGCCTTGCTGAAAAAACACCAGCTCAGGCGCGTCAAGGCTGCTTCGTGGACGAATCCAGAAGTCAAGGGTGAATTGGGGACCGGCGCTACTGTCAGCGGCAATCTTCACAAATGACTCACCATCGAAGCGCAGACCGTCGGATAACCGCTGGCTCGTGCGACTGTCCACACTGCATGAGCTTTCCTCGGAGCTGGAGCCCTCCTCGCCTTCTTCTAGATGGCCGCCAGACACATCGTCATCCTCCTCACTTGGCGCGTCATCGTCAACATCGCTTTGCGCTTCAGCATCGTGCTCTTGCTGCAGAACATGAAGAAGGTCTTCATGATGATCCGTCAGCAGCCGAAGCGCAGCGGAGCGATCATAGTGGGTCTCTTCAAGTGCAATCATGCACATCTCAAGTGAGAAACCACGCATGGAAAGTTCTTGTGCCATGCGAGTGCGAGCATCGTCAATAGAATCAGTTGTCGCTGGAGGAGTATTGTTTTGAGCGTGCGTTGGTGTGTTTTCTGCATTTGGAGATTGTGGGGCATCGTCCTCCACACCATCGACTCTCCGCATCTCCAACGCAGTGAGAACTGTGTCTTCCATGCCCAATGAAGGGGAATCCTTAGCAACAATACTCTGCAGCGACGAACACCAGTCTACCGCTAATTTCATGAGAGAAGTGGTCTCAAGGCCGCACAGTTGACGAATCACTCGAAGTAACTGTAGCTGTAGCTGAAGGAGGCTGTGGCTTTCTGTTTCCATTGGAGATCCAACAAGGACTCGCTGGGCAAGCTCTTCCACTGCGTGTGCCTGCTCCTGGTGGCGACCACACGAAGCATCGAGATGCTTTTGCGAGGATGAACTTTTGCTCACAAGGCGCATGCTTACAAATTGAAGGTGTCCACTATCTTTGAAGACAACTCGACAGACTTCGTCATTCAGAGAAAATTGGACAAGTGTTGCCACCCGTGACTCACGGACCTGCTTGACGAGCACCGACTCACCTATTAATGGGATTGACTCCGACGATTCACTCAAGAGTTGCAGCTGAACGCGCAAGCGACGTCGTGGTTCATGTGTGTTTTTGAGTGCTGGTATGATGATTTCGTCGTGAAGAACGGCGCCCCAAGGATGATGGGGACACATGTTGATCTCGCGCAGAACTGCAATTGCAGTCCAAGCACAAAGGTCAGTCCACTCTCGATCGACACCACCAGTCAGAGTGCTACGTTCTCCTTGCGCGAAATCATGCAGCGTGCTCAAGAGGCTACCTTCGCTATCTTGAACGTGTGGTACCACGTTCGCAAAGTAAAGAGCGTTGCCAAGGACGAGTAGCGCATCGCAGCAAAGTTGTTGGCTTGTCGTGCGTTTTGCCAAGTCAGCCAAAGACATGCAAAGAGTTGTAGTGTTGACTGTGGAGTACTGAGAGCTGTGTTCACGCATCACCTGCAGCATTCGCAATGCGAGCTTGCACCATGAAGAGTGGAACTGTGGAAGCGCAAGTGTGTTGCCGAACACCTCAGAAAAAACTGTGATGATGTAGTCTACCATCTTTCGGCAACCATCCAAATCAGCGCTAGATGATTCCGCAGAATTGTTCATTTCCTCAACAATGCGCAGAAACATTGCTCTCACAACATCAAAGGCTTGTGAAGAAATTGATCGGATTGACTTGTAGCTTCGCTCCACTAGAAACTCAAAACATTCCTGTCCAAAGTTTAACGAGACAATGCCCTTCCCGTCGAAACCAATCAGAGGGCACAGCGTTGCGCAAGAAGACTCCACAGTGACGTTAAGGAGCTTCCCATTTCGTGTCCAAAAGATGTCACCTGTGGCTCCCCAGCCACATCCGACGGTGTCACCGATTCCAAAGTTGTACCCCGTTTCTCTTCCAGTGCTACTTTCCACGAAAAGAACACCATCCTCACTGTTCAGAGCATATGAGTTCACGTCCCAGCCAGGGGGTCGCGCGACATTGAACGTGGCTGGGCCTAGTCCAATGCCAATCGTGGCTGAAGGAGCTAAGTCAACAATTGTAACTTCGAAGTACTGCGTATTCCCTCGAGGACAACGCTCCCAAGATGCCGGACCAAGAAACGTGCCTCGAGCTCCGTTGCCTCTTAACGTAAGCGTTTCCGAGCCACTGCAGACACTCCCGCTGCAATTCTCTGGTCGCGGCACCACCATGCGTTCGGGGAGGACGTTGTGAAGCGTTGGAGATGCGCCGTATGATGCGCACTGTGAGCCACCAGTTGCAAGCTCCACGGCATGACGAACAGTAGCAATTCCAATTCGATTAAAATCGCCAACAAGCCAAGGAGCTGACAAAGCAGCCAGCAGGGTTGAGCTCAGAACGTGGGGTCGACTCGAACGATCTAAGCGAGCGACAATTTCTTCGAGCATCTGAAAGAACGATGCGCGAAGGCGGAGCATCGCTTCTGAGGAGCAGCCTTCGATACCATCGAGGTAGTGACGACCGCTTAGAGATTTCGCAATCAGTGGCGCCGTGATTTCATCGACACCACTATGAATGCGCCCTTCTTCCAAGAGGCTGCGAAATGCGACAAATGCCGCCTGGCGCTGCTGCGCTCGCAAGGACCGAATCTGCAACGCCCGCTCAATTTCATCACACTCCAATTCCGCACTTTGAATAAAAGCGGTAATAAATCCAGCCACATCTTTCCGATTACGAGACTGACTATTGGACAATGTTGACATCAAGACTTTAACGCTGCGCATGGACTTCCATGCTTGGAACATTCTCCTCCACTTCTTTGCAGTGCTTGTCGTTTGTTGCTCTACAGGAGTAGGAACGGACCGAATCACTGAGCATGGTTCAAATTTGCATAGGAAGAGCGATTTCGCTTCTACTCGTTCAAAAAACGTTTGTGAGTCTTGTCGTTGAGAAAGTACCCACGTTCTCAGTCCTTTTACATGCCGATACACGCCAAGAAGCGCATCACGAGTTGGTTGTACGATCACAGTATCATCAAGGAGCACGTTGGAGAAACATGCGGTGAGTTGACGCTCCAAAACGAGAAGGCTCGCATCTTTCATTCGAAGGGGCATGTCTTCAGCCTGAATCTCGGTTAGAAGGCGCGAAACGGCACCAACTCCGTGAAGCAAATTACGAATGAATGCGTCTCGTGGGGTTCCTGACTTCCGCTGTCCATTCCGGAAGAGGTTGGTGAACATGTCTGTGGGAAAGGAAAGCCTCCCGCCATCACTCCCCGCAAGCGCCAGGTCAGACGCAAGCCTCACAGAGGACTCGACAAGACACGCACGAATGCCGACAAGCCAAGGACTGCACCCTAGGACATTGACCGCCGACGCGATTGCATCTCGCACTAAGTTTATTGCAGGAATTAGAGTCGCGGATAGAGATAATGGTATGTGACCAATATCGCTCATCAACGAGGGCAACAATTTCCCAACGAAACTGTCCTCAAGTGACTTGGTTAAGGGCTGTTGCGATCCAGCTTTTCTTGCGGAAGTTGACGCCAGCAATACACATTTTTCGATTCCTTTCAGAACTGGCAAGAAGTATCCCAACAGTGCTCCACTTGGAACAGCGTTGTCTCCACCCCTCAATAGGGCCTCGTGAATGCGAACGAGGCTTTCACTTATTTCGGTCTGAAGGCTTCGAGTTGTCAAACATGAATTTCGGAACGAAAAACATGCTTCTTCCACAAGGGCTGTGACAAGTTGTGATATTCGCTCAGCTCTGACAATCATCGATTGCAGGTTTACATCAGATGTTAGGTACTTTGCACACGAGTTGAAAAGTTTTTCTTCCACACTTGATCGAGCAGCACCAGAGAATTTTGTGACAGCTTGAAACATGGATCGACCATCGAGCAGCAGTGGTAGCGAAGTGACCATGAGTTTACTGTTGGACGACGTGGTGCAGAACGCTAACCAGTGAAGCATGTCACGCAATGACCCCTTGTCATTCACGGCTGAGACAAACTGATTGCAGTCGGAAAAAACGTCACAGTGAACTGCTGACAAAGGAATGCAATGTGCAAGAATTTCTTGACACGAATTCAGCGTATCCTCGTCACTGTACGATGACGCTTTTCTTGCTATAGACAGCAACCTTGGAACCACACTGAGCTCTCCATAATCTAATTGAAGAGAATTTGGATTATCTGCCAAACGCTTCAACAAGATTCTGCCGGCCTGCCAAAGTGACTCCCAGACTCCACCAAGCTGCCATCCAGAAACGCAACTTTCAAGTCGATATTCTCGCAACCGTTGAATTTGAGTATCCACCCAAAAAAGATGGATTATGTCACCGTGGATCACAACCGAATCAAAGGTTCTATCAAATGTTGCACACTGTGTTTGCGAGTATGCTTCAAGGTCGTACTCAACGACGACACTACGCCCATCATTTGTAGAACAGCACAGTGCTAGTGCCCTTCGTGACATCACACACACAACATTTGAAGCTCGAATAAGCATGTGGGCGGTCGCGTCAAACACAAATGTTTCGTTGCTGCCAATGGGTGTTTCTACTGTTGAAAATGTCGCTGTTGGTGGCAGAAAAGTGTGGGCACGCGCTACGGAGCGATCAGCAATCACAACTCCACCACTTTCACATAACGGGAAGTATCCAATGAGCCCTGGCTCGCTCCCATTTAACGATCGATGTAGGTCTCGCCGAGTTTCACTCTCAGATCTAGACCTCGACCAAATCCTGACTTCCGCGAGGTGACCGACAAAAGCTTTCCCAAGGATGCAGCTTGTGTCTTCAATGCCAGGGCAACCGCTGCACGCTTGTGCAACATTACACAGTCGACCATTGAGAAGGATCCTCCACTGGACTCCAGAAAATACAAGAGCGACATGGAACCACTTGGCCATCAGGCTACTCCCTGGAACTTCAGCCGCGGCGTATGATGCACCGACTTTACTGCGAGATCCTCCTCGAATGATGACCCCGTTGTGTGAAGGAAACACTTCAACAACAACTTCCTCGCTCGATTTATCTCCATGAGAAAAGACCACGTGGTTGTCATCGAGTGAAAATAATAGTATCCAGCACTCAATAGTGAACGACATTCCACGCAATTTTAATGGGAAGCGACCAATACTTATCCCTGACATTGCAAATTGCAAACTGCGATGCCGCTTTGTTGCAACTGTCAGTAGGTGATATTCATGCCACGGACGATCGATAACGCCATCTTCGACACTTTGACGTGCAAATGTGCAAATGCTTGCTCCTCCGGAGCCTTCCACTAAGATCAAAACGTTAGTATCATCGAGGCTGCAACTGCGAAGCACAGTGTTTAATGGTGCTTTAACGGTCCAAACTGTCATCTGGTGGTTGTGAATGTTGCGAAATGTGATGGTACCGCTTTGGCGGCTGATCTTCTTGAAAGATGCAAGTATCCCCTCGTTCAAACACAGCGCTTCACCGTCGAAAGGGACATTGTCAACTGTGGCTCCTTGAAAGGTAACTCTCGACTCAGAGGCGACGGCAAAGTCATTTTTCCATCGAACTACATTGAGTCGTCGATCTTTGTGTTGTACAGTCGCAGCCAACGGCTTTCCTTCAAGAAAGAGGAAATTTTGGAACTTTGATGTTTGATAGAATCTCGCAGTTGAAAACTGAGTAGGCTGTTTCGAAGTCGCGCCATCCAAGCATGAAGCAATCTTGCCAATATCGTGATTCAAAAGGGCGCTGCAAAAATTCTGAGTTTCCGAGCTGAAAGCGGCTGAGTCAGCACATCTGTCGAATGCAGCAAGCGTGCCAAAATCAAATGGGTCACATTCTTTTCGTTTGCCGACGTCACATGGTTCAAATCCCTCGACTGTCAGCGCAGTTGAAGGTCTATCACTTGATCTTGATCGACAAGTGTCGTACTCGAGACGCATTCCTTCATAGAGGTTAGAGTGCGCTGAAAGGTCAAAACGCAGGACTAAGAGCTCTTGAATGAGTCTAGTTTCTTTTTCGCTTATCATTTCTTCAAACAAAATAAATAGAAACAACTTCAAGAAAAAAAATGTGGTCAAAATCTTAAGAAGATGTTGAAAAAGAATTTACGACCATGCAACCTGATCCATCCTGGTGGAAATAAACCTTAGTTCACTTGTTGTGAGACCACATCTCGAAATAGCCTCTGCGATAATTGGTCGCAGATGCTCAGCACACTTGTGGCCATCAACGATACATGCTTTGGCAATTTCAAACGAAATTATTGACACTTCACTTGAAGGTAAAATCACGGCGGTAGATACTCGAATTGCTAACGCCATCGCAAGTTTGCAGACTTTTTGTCGCAACAATGGATCATCAATTGTAGTCGTGGCAATGTTTCGTCTTGCAAAAGAAGATGCTCCAATGAATGGAATTGCAAGTTGGTGCTGAAACATTTCTTCACCGTGGCCTAAACTATCATTGGACTTCACTTCAAAAACCTTTGAGAGCGCAAGAAGTTCATTGGAATCCTTCGAAAATTCTTTGCAAAAAGAAGTGTGAATTCTACCTTCAATCATCTGAAAAAGACTAGTGGATTGTGTCACTGCCAACCAGAAAACACATCGAACAGTGTCTTGAATGTTTGGGACAATATTGGTACCAAAAAAAAAAACACGTTGTCCTGAACTGCTAATTT
>CYKH01002227.1:12817-33146 GCA_001460835.1 Bodo saltans | reverse complement strand
CTGATTGCGGTTCAAGCCGCGGCGGACTACGATTTGGCGGGGGAGCTGCGTTGGGACTTCGGTGTGATGCTGTTTGGAGCAGGACTGCTCTCTGCCGCATTTGGGCAGTTTGTCTTGATGCGTGAAATCAAGCGGCGTGGGATGCTGTTCTTGATCGTTGCGGCGCTTGCGACGATCATGGGTGGGTCAATGCTTGCGGTGACAATCTTTGGTATCTACAACACAATCGTGATTGAACAGAATCATGGGAGCCTCGGCTTCGCAACCCTTTGCAGCTAAGCCCCTTTGTCGCCCGTTTTACTCATCAGGTGCTGTATTTGCCCCAACGCGCAACATAATGAAAGAAACAAGCTGTAAGTGCACAGTAGAGTAAGTGAAGAGTTACATGTAAGGTTGCTTGCCACGTTTGAATTCTCTATTTTTCTTGAACAACTGAGCAGCGTTGTTGGTTTCTACATTCCCTTTTCTCACTCGCTTTCAGTAGGGATAAACCCTTAGCTCCGACTCACGATGAATAGCCATGGCGGAAATCCGTTTCGAATGCCCACAGACGAAGAGGTCTTCATTTTACGTGATGAGGAGAAGCGTCAGAACACTATGGAGCGCGAACGCCTGAAGGGGCAACCAGTCCACGAAAAGACGACCCAGAGCGCTAGGATTGGTGCTGCACGTTCACAAATCACAGATGAAGACATGGACGACTCACGAAATCAATCTCAACATCAAAACCTCCATAGCGAGGTTCACCTCCCAACCATCGATGTGCGTGAGAAGGACAACATGGCTGTGTACATTCAGAAGAAGCGTGAAATGGGCTTAGCTCGCATGTCGCTCGCCACCAAGCGCCAGGAAATCAAGAAGCTGGACGAAGAAGCTGATCGCTCTGAAAAACGTCTAAAACAACAGCAGGATCAGCTGGCCAGCACCCACGAGAAGTTTAACAACTTCTTGAAGCACAGCAACCTAGAACAAGACGCAGCAGTCAAGAGGGCAGACATTGAAACGAAAGCAAAGCAGGAAAAACTCCTTGAGATCAAGAAACTCTCAGCACAAATCGCTCAGCTTGAAGCTGACAAGAAGAAGAATGAAGAGCAAATGGAGCAGTGCCTAGGCTTTAAGAAGTTCTTAGACGACCTGACAAAGCCGAGCTGGTTCGTGGACACTCTGTTCGCCCTTCGCGTCGAAGATGAACGACAGCGCATTGTCCTCGAGCTTGAGAATGCTTTTGCTGAGGACGTGGATAATTTAGAGCAAGATGAACAAGAGCGCCGCCAAGAGGAGATGCTGTCCATCCTAGAGTCCAGAGTCACTAGCACAGCGAGTGCACTACGCCAACAGGTGGAAGGTTTGTTACTTCCTGACATCAAGGACAACCTTGACGCGTATGACCCCGATCGCGTACCGATGTTCTTCACCGAACCAAATCAAATCCTTGAACAGTTTATCAACATTGAAGAGGGAAATCTCTTCCTTATTCAGAACTGTCAAGAACTCGAGGAAGAAATCGAGAATATTGCTCAGCTGTATCAGCAGGAGCAACAGGAAATGCAATCGATTGCTGGCCAGCGAAAGCAACAAATGGAAGGTGTCACCAACAAGATCCACATTGAACAAACCAAGATGCGAACTCTTCTAGAACGCTTGGAGCGAGTCCTCGGCAGCGGTGATCCATCGCAGAGCAAAGAATCGAAAGACGATAAAAAGGACGAGAAGAAGGGCCCTGGCGAAAAGAAAGATCCCGCAGCTGAAACACGACAACTGACCCAGGAAGAGCTCAAAGTGAAGATCGAAGAGAAGGTGAAGGCGATCTTCAGAACGCTTAACAACCTTGGTGGCGATGAAACCAACATGGACAGCCTCGGTATGCTCACTTACATCGAGACTAAGCTCGAAGAAATGCGCCAAACCATCAAGAATCCAAAGAACGGCATTGATGAGACGTTCGTAGCAGCCACAATGAAGCAGCGTGACAAGGACCGCAGGAGGCAAGCACGTCAGGTGATGCTCAACAAGCAAGCCGAGGAGCGTGAAGAGCGAAGTCGCAAGGCACTTGAGCGATCCCAAGCTCCCGTTATCAAGCGGGTTGGCAAACCAGTCATGTGGCGCTCGCGTCCTATCGATACAAAGAAGAAAGAGACTGTCGTAAAGCAAGAAACCACAGGAGAGGAGGACGACGAATTCTTCATGTAAACAAAGTAGCTCAAGAATGACAAACTGTGGAGACACGGATCACGACGAGGGAGGAAAAGGGATTGCCCTGTACACTACGCGAAGATGAAAATGGAGAAAGCATCAATGAAGAATATGTAACAGAGTTCGATGTGAAATACAATGGAAGAAAAATTGAGTGACTTGCGACATACCACAAGCTTGGCGAGCGTACGTTACTGAAACTACCTTTGGCTGAACTTGCAGCAACAGTAAAAGAAGATTCAAAATGGCAAAAAAGCACCGTGAAAAGCGTCAGAAGTACGTTGAGCTGCTCCGAGAGAAAGCGAAGGAGCGTGATGCGTACCTTGAAAAGCGCAACCGAAAACGCACCCGCGATGAAGATGAGGGCGAAGCCAATCAAAGCACCAGCGGCAGAGTCGATGAGAACACTGCCGATTTGAAAAAGCGACGAGTCGATCCTTCGGTTGCACCCGCAACCGCAATCGCCGCTGAAGTCAAGAATACGGGTGATGCCGAAACTACAAATGAGACTCCTGCTTCCGCAAAGAAAAAGGCACACGGAAAGAAGAAGTACTAGCCAGCAGTCTAAATTCAACCACCACTGCCGTAACTCGAACCGACATAAGAGATACTTGCTGCTCTTGCGCGATTCACAATTGCCCATTTCGTGATTAATTCGATGATGTTCAATGTTTTCGCTTTTCTTCGCGCACCACATAGTAGCACATCATTGACACATATGCCTGCAAAGAAATCTGTTTCATTTCATCAAGGAAATGATGATGTGCTGCATCTTGAAATTCGCGAATCGCAAGCACTGCTCCCTCTCCCATTGGATGGTGATGCCATTACGTTTTCGTCTTCTCGGCGCTCATCGACTTCATCCCAAGATACGTGCACAAGTGCGATCGATGACGTGCTTCGAGTTGCAGCTGCGGCGAAGGCTTTAGTACTGGCGCGCTCACTCTCTCCACTTTCGCTAGCTGGACCTCAGCGATTGGTGATTTCTCCCACTGCAACAACAAGGTCGAACGAAGACGAGGAAGCAAGCTTTCGTGAAGGTAGCTCATTGCCACTGCCCTCGTATAGTCCTCCTCTCCGATACGGTCGCTTTTCTCATGCAAACAGGAACGGTGGGCCTAACGATCAGCTCCAGCACACAGTTCGCCCAAGCGACGGAGATGCGGTGCAGCATAACGTTCCACAGTACCAGAATAGCACATCTGGATTGGACCTCTCGATGGAGTCCACAGGGAAGTCTATGAGTGCGGGGAAATGGCAAGTGACGAGCTTCTGCTCTCAAGGGACGTTTGTTGAACATCGTGTCACACCATCCTCAGCAGCTGGCGGAGGGGATGGAACTCCGGCACGTGGCAGCAGACGAACTTCGCACACGCGGGAAACGTCGACGGAGCAGTATGCTGTCGCTGTCCAAGTCGCCAAAGAGCATCAACATCGATCGATCAAGGAGTTGCTACGAGAGGGATGCCAGCGAATGCTCATGCTGGATGGTAACGACGATGACATTATGTAGACTGTGATGACGTCGCCTACTTGCCTTCCTGAAGGTGAATGAGTGTACAGTATCTTTTGAATCAAGTTTCTTGCTGTTTTAAAAATCCAGCGTGCTGCTGCTGCTGAGCCATGAGTACTAAACCCGCCGTTTTATGCACAATGTTGACATCCAACTGATATTGCAACTCTTTTTTGATGTTCTTACCGATCAGGATTATAGTCGACCAATCTTAATGTCGCTCCAGTGGATTCCCAGGCCAGCGGCGGAGACCCCTGCAGAGGATGCCCTCGGGAAGCGTGTCGGTGGCATTCACCCGCTTGCCGATTCGGAAGGAGGCAGGATCTTATCGGATGAGGAGCGTAAGCGTAACATTATCGCATCCTCCTCATTGCCATCGCACTCTCGGAATGCAAGCGCACTGCTGCGCGATGACGTCAGGCAGGAAGTGCTGACAAAGTACACGTCTAACATTCCTATCTCTTCCTTTATCACGCTCGAAGAGGATAAAGTGTCTGAGCAAGATCGCGCTCGCATGCGCGCGGAGCGTTTAGGAAGCAGTGACGTGCCATCGACACAATCAAATCAAACGAACCTTATCCGATTGATTGAAGGTCTTGAAGCTGACCTTAAGACGTTTTGGGGAACTGGCGAAAAGGTGAAAGCACTTCGAGTAGCCATCCAGTCATCCAAGCTCCTTGCTGTCAGTAAGATCTCTTCCTTTATCACCCTCGAAGAGGATAAAGTGTCTGAGCAAGACCGCGCTCGCATGCGCGCGGAGCGTTTCGGAAGCAGTGACGTCCCATCGACACAATCAAATCAAACGAACCTTATCCGATTGATTGAAGGTCTTGATGCTGACCTCAAGACGTTTTGGGGGACTGGTGAAAAGGTGAAAGCACTTCGAGTAGCCATCCAGTCATCCAAGCTCCTTGCTGTCAGTAAGGCCCCCCATTGCTTTCCCAGTATTTTCATCCTTGTGGCAACAGTACTCGATAGCTTCGGCGATTTTGTAGCTGAGCGACTCCAGTCGACGCAAATTCGTGGCGTCGCGGATCCTTTAGTTGCGTGCCACCTCAGATGGTATCTCTTTATGCGAGCGTCTGAAGTTTTGAAGTCGGAGGAGTGGGCGACGATCTTCGAAGTGACGTGCTTGGACAGTTTCGCAACAATTGAGCAGCTCCGTTCACCGCACTTTGAGCAGCTTTGGCAGACTAGACATATTTCAAAAGAACAGTACCTCAACCTGTTTATGCCTGCACTTCAATGGCAGCTGGATACCATATCAAAGCACGGAAGCAAGCAACCTGAGTTACGAGCAGAATTCTTGCAGAAGGTGGTGTTGGCGTCGATAAAAGTGTATCCGTCGTCGGCTTTGCTATTACCTGTCATTCGATCATTTCAACCAAGTGACTGGTTTCATTTCGGAGTTGACACGCTGCTGTATCAAATCGACGAGGTGGATGTCAGCCCAGTCGTGTCGAAATTGAAGCTGTTAGAGGCATTTGCCCTCATGGTCGCTGAGCACGAAGCACCACTGCCACTCGGTCGTGCGAAGAGAACCGCCCTCCTGAACGAACTTTGGAGCCGTGTGGAACTCCTCGGTGCTGAACCTAAGGTTGATCCAGAGGAATTCTTAACGGCATGCAGTGCATTACTGCAGTTGTGTGCGGTGCATCTTGGAGCGAAGCAAGTCAACGTGCTCCTCAACGTTGTTCGAAAGTTTATCGATAGCCATGCCGGCGTTGGACTTCAGTCTGCCATCTTCACGCTTCTCTCTGGCCTCGCTGTCAGGCTGGATGTCGCTGCGCTACTTTCTTCAAAGCACTTCATGACACTCTTGCGGAACATCGATGCAGCTGGTCGCCACAAACTTTCCAAGACGCTTTTGGCAATTATGCCACGTGACGTAGAACTAGCCAACGTAGCATTAGAGCTCTCAAAGACGTTATGCGAAACGTACGACTTGCTCGACCTGAATGAGTCGCAGCAGGATGAGTGCACAACAGTCATTGTGTCAGCCTTAGCGTCAGTGGCGTCCACTGACCCTGAGCGGCAAATTCAAATCATGTGCGATGCTCGCCATGCCCTCCCTAACCTTGACGGCGTGAAGCTTGCCTTGGTGCGCCAAGCAATTTCTATCATCCACACGTTTGGCAAGAACACTAAGCGTCGTAACGCCGCCAAAGCATACCTTGCCTACTGCCACGTCACGATCCCAGCAGTGGCAAACGTCTTTTCGAGGATGCAGGCCTCTGTGGAAGCGGCAGCCACCGCATTTTTGTACGGGTTTGTTGCCCAAGGAGAAGCGATCTTGAAGCTTGCGATGGAATTCTTGAAGGAGATGACCTCCACAAGCACCAAAACAGACGGATCCGTTGTTTCAAACACAACAGCAATCGAGCGAGTTGTCCTTGCGTTGATTGGCCTTGGCGCGGTGACGCCATCGCACGCGAAGTTCGGCCATAATTACGTTCTGAGTGCGATTCAGATTTGGAATGATGGCTTTGTGTGGGAGTCGTCCTCGACTGGCAGAGCTACGGTGAACTGTGCAATTGTTCGCACTGTGTCGAAGTCATTGACGGACGGGGGGCTTTCATACAAATTCACAAACTGCGGGACAGAGAACTACTCCAAGGACACTGCGTACGCGGAGTCGTGTGTGGAAATTGCGACAACAGCAGCGACAAGCACACTGTTGGCGATGAAGGCTGCAGGCGATAGTCCACCGAATCTCTTAGTTATGGGTCGGATGGCCCTCGAGTTGTTCGAGACTTGCACCGTGTTCGCCAACATTGCCGCCAAGAAAGCAGTGGCTGTTCGTGAAATCACCGCAGACGCTTGGACGATTGCGAATCGCTGTCACACTGGAACCGATGTGTTTTACTCTCGTCAACTTGCTGCCGTGACAAGATTCTCGATGGAATTTTTAGGGCCAGAAGGATTCGAGCTCGCCACCAACGTCACAGCCGCTCGAGAACAACGAAAGAAGCTTCAACAAAAGTTGGAAGCCAAAGCCGAAGGTACCCACGACCACGACGAGGGTGATGATGAGGCATCAAGGGAAGCCGTGGACATCACCACTGCAGAGTAGTTGCCCACTGTGTCTGAGTACATCCAGGGGAGAGTCCTTTTTCTTGGCACGCTCGCTAGTTGCCCCATTTGAATGTTGCAGTAAAACAAAAACAAAACTTTGCGGGTGTGTCGTGTGAGGAAAACCAGAAGACAAACCCACACACAATATGAAGCGGAGTGTGAATCTCGTGTGAGCGCGTGAAAGACCCTATCGACACAGCAACAGCTCTTGTTGATCAGCTGCACAATTGATTGTTTGTGTTTTGTTCTTTAAGAAGGTGCATGTGCTTTTTTGTGCAATTTTTGGTCAAAAAGAAACCATTATTACCATGCACCCCGCACTTCGCGTGTTCGCCACGGTGTACATCTTTCTGATGATCTTTATCTCATGGGTCATCATTTGGCTTGTGCAAACCATCACGAAGGCGCTTATCTTCCCCTTCACGACTGCGGAGCAACAGGCTGACATCTGTGGCCATATCTTCCGTCGTATCAGCTTCGTCTTTGTCGACGTCCTCAACCCCTTCTGGCGCACAAAGGTGCTCAAGGCGCTCCCTGAGATGAAGAAGGACGGGAAGTACATTGTCGTACTCAACCACTTGTCCAACGCCGATCCTTGGTTCGCGATCCGCCCCATCCTCCCCTATGACTGCAAGTGGATCTGCAAGGGTTCACTCTTCAAGGTGCCGTTTGGTGGCTGGGCCCTCAAGAACAACGGTGACCTCGCCATTCACTTCACCGCTGAGAAGGGCGGATGGGGGACCAAGAAGGGCAGCGTTGGCGCACTGATGGATCAAGCACGCGCCTGCGTCCGACGTAGCCAACCAATTGCTGTGTTCCCAGAGGGTGTTCGCAACCCTGAGCCATTGGGCCCTCTTCAGGAATTCAAGCTTGGCTTTTTTACTCTTGCCGTTGAGGAGGATGTCACAATTCTCCCTATCGCAATTAGCGGTTCTGAGACCGCTTGGCCTCGTGGCGACTGGAAGTTCAACACTGCCTCCTGCTTCGTGACTTGCGGTGAGCCAATCGCTGCCAAGGGACACACCGCTCAGGAGCTCTGTGACAAGGTCAAGCAGGTGATTTCTGACATGCGTGAGTCGCACCCTGACCGCAAGCGTCTTCAGAAGAAGGATTAAGACCTTCACCCGTGAGCATTTAACGTAACACACACAAGTTCGAAGCTGGATGAGCCTACCCTCAGCAGCGTCGTGTTTTTTTTTTTGAGCTGTGCGCTGTGGTTAAAGTTTGTGCATTAAACGGTGGAAACACACATTGTTTTCCTTTTCACTTTCTTTTTCTTTTTTGATTATCAAAACACACGTATGCCCTACTAAGAAGTGTCTTGCCGCTGATATTGATGGTGCTCTTGCCTTTAGGTCCCAATTTGTGCCAGCTTTTATGTTTCCTTTGTCTTGCTTTGCATTACTTGCAACAAAGATAACACATTTTGTAGCTTCTCCGCTATTAGATCATCGTATGACCATGGCTGCTGCTAGAGGCTCAGAAGCCGATTTCTTGATGGAGCAACTTCTTGACTCACAGGAAGAAGTGGCTCAGCTTCACGATGAAGTCGCAAAATGGAAGGCTGCGGCGTCGCTACGAAATGCTGCGAGCAGCCTCAACCGTGTCGACAACAACGACATTGACATCTTACTTTCCCTTAGGGAGTCACTCAACGTATCACTCCAGCAGCTGGACCAAGATATTGGTCGACTTCGTGCGACGGCGGCAGGTGGCAGTGACGACGGGCTTGAAGGTTCGCATCAATCATCAGAGGCGATGCTCATGTTCCCAAAGCTCCGATACGAGCTGCTTTTGTTCCGCAATGTGACGGAGCTGGAGCGTCTGTACCGCACAGGAATTCGAATTGGGTTCGATGCCCCTAGAATCCTGCGGCTTGCTCTTGAAAAGCTGTCCCAGCTCACAAACCAATGGGCTCTTTTTCAGCAAGATGGGAATGAACGACACGTGTCCACTGGGTCTCTACGTTCACCGGTGCCATCATCACTGCCGTCGTATTGCTACAGCAAGGAGTGGGCGGTGCCTTTTCGCAAAGCACTCACCGAAGTCATCATCTCGCTGGAAATGATGCCGCAGCAGCAAAGTGTTTCGTTAGCGAGCAGCCGATTGACACTTTCGGAGGATGCGATGCGGCAGCTACGACTGATGGGGGAGAATGAAAAGATTTTGGTCGAACTTGCGCGCCAAACAGTTGACTTTGATACCGATGCCATCCGCGAAAAGATAAAGTTGGCATCCTCAACTGTATCCAGCTCCCTTGGCACCAGCGCTACGACAGCTGCCTCAGGCGCCTCTGGTCTGCCGTCCCCTTCTCTCAATATGGCAGCAGGGGGAAAACAGTCTTCAAACACCTCGGCACCGAACTCGCGCTCTGGGAGTGCCACAGGTACACCTTCGGCGGCGTCCATTCGCTCAAACTCCGCGAAGAAGGGAGTTTCAGGTCGCCCTGCAACGATGTCGTACCTTCAATCGATTCAGTTGGGGAACAAACGCACCAATTCATCCAGAAGCTCCTCTGCTGCCACAAAGCCTCCTGTAGATGCGTCTGTGATGTCGACCTCCAGCACAGCATCAGCTGCTCGAGGCCGCTCACCCCCACGTCACGAATTTTCAACAATGCAATCTGTCCATACCCACATCTCGACTGAGGCCGAGGCCGTTGTCAAATATCAACCCTCGCAGCAGGCCTCAGTGGCGGCACTGCCCCCTCGAGCACCAGGTGGGGCTTCACTGGGCTACAGCACTCCGGTTCCAGCTGCACAAATCGGTGGAGTAGATAGCAAGCATCCGAACAGTCGATCAACGAGCGCAGCGTCGCTTGTAGACTCAAGAGCTGCCTCTCCTTCGAACTTAAGTGTGAACTCAAGCAGAGGCGTGGCAATCGGCCGAACAACACCAACGAAGCCAATGGACGTCCCCCGACGCATCGTGCTCAAGTCACCTTCCCCGAAGCCTAATCGTAGTGCTGCCCAACGCCCTCTCGCTGAAGCTATTGTTGACCACGGTTTGGCATTGAGCCCCGGAGACCACTTTTCGCAGGCACGCACGCAGGAGCTACCTCCCCACGCATCACCCCCTCAGCAACGCGCGTCACCCCCACGATCCGCTTTGAAACACTGGGCTGAAACACACGAGGATGAGCATCACCACCATCATCATGAAGGGGGCAGCGGCAAGAGAGTGACGTTGTCAGTTCCTAGAAACTCTGCACAAGGAAATGATTTCGACCTCTCCCCACAATCACCAGCCACGTCCCCACCGAAGCCGTTGCAGTACTACGAAGTGATGATTCCTTCTAGAGAGTTGAGCGCTGAGCAACCTGTGCGGAGACGTGAACCACAACCGACGAAAGTCGCGCCAGCAACGTCGACCCCAGCGTCGCACCCAAGCCCCGGCGGAAGGCAAGTTAGATTCGCGGGAGACAATTGACAGCCCCCGCGCGCTTAGTCTCTCCAAGCGAAAACATATTCGTTTTATTTGCCTAAAGTAAGAAACTCTGTTTTGCAACCTTTTCTCTCTTCTTTCTACGTGTTTCCCTCCTTCCCCAACGTCGCATTTCAATCGGTAGGTCACAATAAAATATGTCGTCTCAACGACCAGGAGGCGCAACGGAGCCTTTTGGGGACAAGGATTCGGTAGCGTGGCTACACAGCATAGGAATGGACCAATATGCTGGTGTATTCTCCAAGTATGGGTTCGAATCTACGTTTACGGTTGGATTGCTGGAGAGCCCTGATGTGCTCATCAAGTGTGGCATCTTTCCGGATGATGCAACGTTTCTTTTCGAGCGAACGCAGAGCTGTCGACTTTTATTGCAGCGTTGGTCACCCATGATTGTGAGAATTCCGACTACCACTACTGTCGCTAGGTTTCTGCAGTGTACCCCGGTGCCTGTGCTGTCAGTGCGAGCGCTGCAGTTGGCGGAGCACGGTTTCGATACTCTCGCTGCCCTCAAAAACTTTGTCCTTGAAGATGGAGAGGTTGTTGGCCTATCCATTGGGCATGCTCAAGCATTGCATCATATTGCGTTACTCATGAACGATCCAAGCCAGATGCCCAAGTCCATCGCCATCTCGCTGGAGTTGTGGCTTGCCAACATTTCGCCACCAATGCACCATTACATGGAACTGCTGCGACTTGTGCGACCGGATGTGGAAACAGTGGAGGATTTGCTCACCGTGACCCGCTCAGAGGTGATGTCGATGCTAATTTCTATCGGCCACCGGAGAACGTTATGGAGTTATATTCTGCGTGCTCGAACGTATTGGTTCGACTCACTATGATGAGGGCCATAATCGTTCCCATTTTTATGAATAGTGCAGCTGCACACACCACCATTGCAAAGGAACAGTTTGAGTTGTACACTTTTTAGTTTTTTTTTTTTCTTCCGATCGCATTGTGGTCTCGTTCTTTCAGTTCGTTCGCACTCTCCTTCCACTCGAGTCTTCTTAGAAACCCTTTTGCCCTCCCATTTGTGTGTTGCCACTCAGAAATAGGAAGTCCACATACTTTCCGAGACCCCCTCACATGTCTGACTACTACACGGTCCTAGGTATTAGCCACCAGGCCGAATCTGATGCCGTCGCGAAAGCGTATCGCCGCTCTGCCCTCACCTACAACCCTGAGTGCAACCCCAATCATTCCGACCCTCGTTACCTCACGCGTCAATTTCGCCTCGTGTCACAGGCGTACGTAGTCCTCAGCAACCCAAAGGTTCGTGCGATCTACGATCAGTTTGGCGAGGATGGTGTGCGCCACGGCGGTACAGGCACCGTCGGCGTTCCTGGAGGTTTAGACATCGACGCCATCAATCCTGATGAGGTCTTCCGCCGCTTCTTTGGTGTTGACAATCCGTTCCAAGTGATCGGAGACGTGAGTGGCGTCAACAACAACCAGCACTCGTTCTACAGTGCTGATGCAGCCATTGACCACAACCCCCCGCCTGCCGCCGCTGTTCGCGCCACTTTAGACATCACCTTGGAGGATGTGTTCCTTGGTGCCACACGCGTGGCGACATGGACCAACAAGGCAGAGACAACATCAGGAACTTTAACGGAGTCTGCCGCTCAAAGCGAACTTTCTGTTCCCAAGGGAATCAAGACCGGCGACTTCCTCACGCTCAAGCGGAAGGGAAACACGAAGGAAGGATTTAGCCAGGGCGACGTGCTGCTCTCCATCAACGTGCTCCCACACGATCGCTTCCGTCGTGAAGGAGATAATCTCGTCGTTCGTGCTCCTATTTCCCTGTCCGAGGCACTGTGTGGCGTCACCGTCACCGTGACGACCATCGAAGGCCGCCAGGTTCCCATTCTGATTGATGAGATCGTGCACCCCACATACCGTCGCGTGATTGCGGGCGAGGGTCTACCTCTCTACGGTCAGCCCAACAAGAGAGGAGACTTAGTAGTAGAGTGCGTCACTCAGTTCCCAACGTACCTCACGGCTGAGCAGAAATCCGAACTGCGCCGAATCCTTGACAGCACCTCTTGAGAGCCATTACGATCAGAAATGAGGATGACCAGAAAAATGTATGATGTACACACCATGGTACGAAGAAGAAGAAACGTAGACGCCACTTCATGCCTTCTTGAGGAGGGCTCGTTGGCGGCGCGAATGCAAAATGTACCTTTCCTTACACACACCAAAAAAGAAAAATCAAGAAACAAGAAAACAATAATAATGCTGATATGTTGAACACCCAAACTTTCGTATCTAAAGACGTCGTTTGTTCACCGGTGTTTTTTCATTACCCGAACAACAAAAGCTGGCAAATCAGTAAGAAACTCCGTAAATAGATAGACCAAACACACAGAGAGAGCCCCCCAACAATGAGTGATTATGACGATGATACATATGGTGATGAGTCCTTCGAAGAATCTTCCCCTGTGAAGGGTAAGGCTGCGACTCCTCGCTCCCCGCCACAATCTCCACCTCCCTCCCCACCTGCAGTTGAAAGAGCTGCTTCGAACGCCCAGAGTCAAAACCATCAGAGCAACGATCGTAGCAGCCACAAGAGCTCTCAGCACAGTTCTCCTGAGTCAACTCCTCGTAGATCGCGTAGTAGTGGCAGC
The DNA here is from genome assembly GCA_001460835.1 of Bodo saltans. NCBI lineage: Eukaryota > Euglenozoa > Kinetoplastea > Eubodonida > Bodonidae > Bodo > Bodo saltans. Next base: position 20,294 of record CYKH01002227.1, on the reverse strand, counting down.
CGGACGAACAGCAGTCGCAGCAGCAGTCGTGGAAACAGCAAACGATCTGGTCCGCTTCCTAACGTTGCTAGCCCAGAAACTGTAGAATCGCAACAACAGCAACGTCCTCGCGGCGCAAGCAATTCACAATCTGTCGAACCCACTCCACGCGACTTTAACTGGTTGCGCCCCACTCCAAAAACACCACCGGTGAGCCAGGGGCATCAGTCGCAGCCACCATCGCGTCATTCCCCCACAAGAAAGGGTGAGCGATCGCCGTCTCGTGATGGATCGCCCGTATCAAGCCGCAGTCGTAGCCGCAGCAGTGGCCGCAGCAATAGCAGTCACTACAGCTCGCCCTTCAGTTCTGCGGCCCCCAGTCCACAAAAAGAGGGGTCGTCGCATAACAGTGTCCCCCACCTTCCTGCTGTCAAGCCAACTTCAGCCCCAGCACAAGTATCTCATAGAACATCTTCCTCACGAGATTCTGGGCACCGCTCCAATCCCGAGCCCCGATCTCCGCCGCCAAAGAAGAACCCCAAGAAACAACAGCAAGATGCGGCACCACCAGCGAAAGTGACCACCAATGGATTTCAATCAGCGCAGGAGCCAACCTCGGTGCAAGAAATTAATCTCCTCAGGCTGAAGAACGCTGAGCTCCAACGGGCAATCGACGACGCGAGGTCGCAGTTGTACAAGCTCGCACCGCGCATGAGTGTCTTCAAGGTCAAGCGTCGTACCGACGAAGAGCGGCTTAAGAAGCTTCAAAGCGAAGCTCAAGTCCTTGCTCAAGATTATGAAGTGCTTAGTCGACGTGCCCGCGAGGCGAATCACGTCAAGATGCTCGAAAAGAACATTGTTGCGCGTGAAGAAGAAATCAAAAAGCTTACTGAGCGCAATAAGTATCTTCAAGTAGAGATTCGAAACAACACTCGACGATTGAAGCACAATGAGAACATTGACGAGCAGCGCAAGAGTTTGTTGGAGGGCCTACGCAATGAACGTGTCATTGCTCAAGGAAACCTCGAACGTGCGAAGAAAGAGGCCGAGTCCGCAGCTCAGTCTCGCGAGAGTCTTGCCCAGCGACTGTCTGAACTTGAAGCGAAGGATAAACTCCGCGATATGCCGATGGAGGATGTCAAACGCATTATTGATCTTCGCTCAACCCTTGTTGAACGCGATGAGGCAATCGCAAACATGCAGCATCGCCTTCAAATATTGAAGCGAGCATCAGACTCAAGTGCGTTGGCGAAGCACGCGTCTGGAATCCCAGCTCAGGGTGGTGGCACCACGAATGATCTTACAGCCATCGAAATGCTGAAGGAAGAGATCGCATCATTGCGCTTTAAGCTCGATGCGCATGCAGCGCAAACTGCAGATGAGAAGACAACGAACGCAGTGAAAGGGCGACGTCAAGTTGCAAAGGAGCAGCAACAGCAACAGGCTGAGGCCGTTGCGGCTGCTGCGGCTGCGGCCACCGAAAGCCCAGCGCGAGAGTCGTGGGCACAGCAGGGAAAGTCCAAGCCGTCCGCTGCAGCTCCCTCGAAGAAGCAGCCAGCTGCCGCCGGTCGCAGGACGAACAGCGCGGAGCCTGCTGCTCCAGCAGCACCAGCAGGACCTGCACCAGCTGGTAGCGGTGCTGCTGCTGCAAAGAAAGGCGCTGTTCCCAAAGGAGGAAAGAATGTGTCGGAGCTACCGCCTCGAAGTGAATCTGTTCCGCCAATACCTTCGTCCAATGCAGTCGGTAGCGACGATGAGCAAGATGTGAAAAGCAAGCTTCCCCCCAAGGGAAAGGCCTCTTCTTCGTCGTCCCTTCCCGTCCCTACGAAGAAGCAAAGCAAAGCAGCACTTGCTATCGCTGAAGTGCGTCAAACATCTCCTAACGAGTCTTCTGTGAAGTCAACAACCTCTCCAACAAAGCCGACCTCGCCCGCTCAACCCGACGACGACACTCCCCCGTGGATGATGGAGGAGGTGACACCGAAGAAGTCAGAGAAGGCACTCAAGCAACTTTCGGCGTCATCATCCCTCACGCGTGACCCTTCACAATCAGCATCGTCAAGGGTGAGCCCCACGAACAGAGTCATTAGCCCGACTGCAGCTCGAGTGAGCCCAACGGAGAAGAGAGTCAGCCCTACCCGCGTCAGCCCGAAAGCTGTCACACTTCAACAACCTTCAGATGATCAACCAGAGTGGTTGACAGGAGGGACAAGCCCAGCCGCCAGCCCAGAGAAGCCTGCACCAGCTGCAGCCGTAGCGAAAGCAAGTGCGACATCAAGTTCCGCGCCTACGCCTGCACGGTCGGTGTCCCCACCTCCCCCAGCCGCAGCAGCCCCCACCGTTGCCCCTCCCGCAGAAGTCGCAAAGAAAAGCGATGAACCTGCGTGGTTGTTCGACGAATGAACGTTGTCTTCTGTCTTTTCCTGTAGAATGAGGTGGCGGTATGTGATCAGTTCTCGATTTCGTCCGTAGAACGAAAAAAAAGGAAATACATTTTGGTGTGAATATTTATCGTTGTGATACTCGAAATCGAAAACCAACATGAATGTTTGTTTTGTGCTTGCTTGCAAAAAGGGATTATTTTATTCGCGATGGCAAAGCAAAGCAATGCGGTCAATCCCGCAGCCGTTATCCTGGCGTCAAGTGATGCGATACCAGCGACTGCGCAACCGGCCACCTCTTTGTCGCCCATCACCCTGACTCGCGAAGTGGGTGACACAGATGTGATCACCATCGTCAAGAAGATTGCTGCCGGGCAAGGATCTGTAGAAGAATTGAAACGTGTTCTGGATGATCGCCCAAGTATTGTCAACTTATCTAATGTCCGCGGGATCACTCCACTGATGGTGATCTGCTCAGCGCCCAACCCTCCAACTTCATCTGCCAACAAGAGTGCACCGTCAGGTTCTCGAGCTGAGGTGGTGAAGCTGCTAGTGGAGTACGGTGGTAACCCTTACCTCTCCAACTCCGCTGGCCTTAATTCTTTTGATTGCGCTCCTGAAGGGCTCATACGCGAAGAGGTTGTTGCGGCTGTCCTTGCGCATCGCTTGGAAAATGAATCGAGGGTCAAGTCTATCGCACCACTCTCCGCCTCCCGCCTTATGAAACGCGCCGCAGAGGACACAGGTACAGGCGTATTTTCCAACGTCGCGAAGCATTGCCTGTACTTCTCCTACAAAGGCGGTATCTTCATGTGGGACGTCGTCAGAGATATCGAGCACTCTATTTATCAGCCACGAGACCACCACGCATCCTACAACGCCTTGGACGGGGAGTTGGGGCAGTTCGAACGAAAACGATCATTTGTGGCGCACGGGGGCCTGGACTCTTCATACGATCCTTCTAAGGGAGAGGAGCTAGCGAAGAAGCTGAAGTCACTGGAGCAACAAATACCACTGGTCACGAACTTTTCTGTGGTGAGCGGCCTTGAGTCGCAAAAGACGCCAGTTTCTCAGCGTGGTGTCAGTGAATGGATCTTGTGCAACACAGGTGCGTTGTTAGAGGTCCGAGTAGACGAGCATGGCGTGAAACTTCGACAAGGGCGTGGAGGAGCGGGAGGGCGCCGTAAGAGTCAAGTGTGCGGAGGGACTGCGGACTACCCGGAGGGTATGACGCCGCATGTGAATGTACATCCAACTGGCGGCGTTCGCTTCACCAAGCGTCTTGATGCAGGCCAAGTGTGCTGTGCCGCTGACGGTACGTTTGGCACAATCGCCTACGTCGTTGCCGCCAAAGCTGCGCCGATTCCGCGCCTTCAGCAAGCTGCTGCGCCACACACCCCCCAACACCGAGGGTTCAATACCTCTCCATCTACAACGCTCGGAGGAGATCGAGACTGCCTCTCTCCCATCTCACCAGCAGATTCCGTCAGAGGCCGATCTCCTGTGGACGATTCTGTGACGTTCCGTGACGCCTTCTCCGACAACGCTGCAGCGTCTCACCGAGGGGACAATCCAGCAGTGGGCTTCGGTGGAACTGAGCCGATGGGGCGCGCTGCCCGCCTGAGCCGATGGGGCGCGCTGCCCGCGCTGCAGGAAGGTTTGCTGCGATTACAGAGGGGGAACTTGAGAGGAGTACTTCCCCGTCCACCACTTCCTGTGCTGTGTCCACGGATTCGAAGAATCAGCTCACTCAAACGACATCGGTCAATGTTCTCCCATCGGACGGTATTGTGTTCAGGGTGTTGCAGTTCCGGCACATGTCGCCTAAAGATGGGTTCGACCACTGCATGAAATCATTGGCCAGCAAGTTCGACCCGTATGAAGAGTGTGAAGTGTCCGAGCTGCGTGGGGCACCGTTGGAAGAAAGCGGAGATGCACTGATGATCCTTCAATGTCGAAGGGAATTCTTTATATTGGTGACACAGAAGAAAATATTTGCGGCCGATGTAAATCCAAAGAGGCGTCATTCAACCTCTTCAAGCTCATATCGAGCGGAGTTCTTTGAGTTCAAGAACATGTCATGCGAGGGCACCACTCAATTCGCGCATGCCACCGCGTTGGCACCACAGAGATTCACACAAATCAAATCTACGACGCAAAGTTTCTTCCTTGTCACCGTGTCAACGGAGGCCTTGTCCATGTTCGAGGTGCATGAAGATCGGCAAACGGTGCCAGTGTTTAAGATGGTTGGCCAGCAAGTTCGACCCGTACGAAGAGTGTGAAGTGTCCGAGTTGCGTGGGGCACCGTTGGAAGAAAGCGGAGATGCACTGATGATCCTTCAGTGTCGAAGGGAATTCTTTATATTGGTGACACAGAAGAAAATTTTCGCGGCCGATGTGAATCCAAAGAGGCGACATTCAACCTCTCCAAACTCATATCGAGCGGAGTTCTTTGAGTTCAAGAACATGTCATGCGAGGGCACCACTCAATTCGCGCATGCCACCGCGTTGGCACCACAGAGATTCACACAAATCAAATCTACGACGCAAAGTTTCTTCCTTGTCACCGTGTCAACGGAGGCGTTGTCCATGTTCGAGGTGCATGAAGATCGGCAAACGGTGCCAGTGTTTAAGATGTACCCGGACCGTGTTCAGCCTCACCGCTTTACACCCATCTTTCACCCAGTTGAAAACTCGCTACTTATCTTTTACCAGTCACTGGCGCGGCAGGAGGTCTGCACCCTAGACACTGTCACGTTCAAGATGCAGTCTGTCTGCAAGCTACCGAGGCCCAGCTCCCTACGCTTCTACTCCCAGCCATCTGCAGAGGATATGAAGCAACGGCGCAAGCAGAAGCGCCAAGGAATCCCCACCGAGCCCGAGCCAGAAGTCCCTCAGTCTAACTTCGCGTTGAGCACCGACGGCGCACACCTCTTACGCTACAACGTCACGATGCATGTGATGTCTATTTACTCGTGGGACGAGATCAGAGCTCGTAGTGAGGTGCCTGGGACATATGTCAATGTTTCCTTGGTCCGTGAGCCCTTTCCTCCCCCACCAGACCCTTTTGCGGCTGCGAGGATGGTCGCCAAATCGCGCGAGCCGCTGACCAAAGGCTCCAACTGTGTGTGGATTGTGGCCGAGTCTCTTGACTTGCAGCGCTTTCAAAGCAAACGTCACATGACAAAAGCGTCTACGACCGATGGGAGCGAGGATGGCGGTGATGCGACGAGAGTGCTAAGCGACGAGGTGATTCGAGACTTAGCATTTGCAGACAAGTTTGCACGTGAAACGAAAGAAGTCTTCCAGCGAGTAGCAGCAGCGTTTGGGGCGAAGTTTGTTCCCTACGAACCCCAGCCCTTTGCCTTCACCCCATCCCCTGAGGATGACTACGACGAGGATGAGCTTAAGCGCATGGAGGATGAGTATTACAGTGCCATGCCCCGGCACTCAGGTGTCTGGGCTGCTTCGATTGTGTCTCCACTTGAGGCCGTCCAATGTGCGATCAAGATGATACGGGAATACCTTCGTGCTCCGTGGGACGAAGAGGTCCTAGCGTCCCAGCCACTGTACGCTCCGATCAAGATGGAGTACCAACCCAAGACGGCGCTCGAGAAACGCTTTCCCTCGGAGCCCGATCCTGAAGCGACCACATGGCTGTCGAGAGGACCCCGGCTCCGATATTACATTTGCAGCGGTGAGACCACATCCTACGTGCATGTACTCCACGAGCAGATCAACCCGCTGGTGACGGCAGACGTGGACGGGGTCATTGTAATTGACCCAAAGCTGCGCCGTGTATTGAAACCACTGATTCCGTTCATTTGCCGCGATCCTGTGCCGACTGTAGAGATGGGTGCGGCGTTGCTTGCAGTTCCCCCAGAGCTGTCATCTTGGTTGTAAGAGGAGTTCATCAAAGTTCCTCTTGACTCCCCCCGAAATGATCTTCCACAAGATGTCACGTCACATCTCCCAAGATCAAGGCGAACAAACATCCCCACTTTCCGATGTGAAGAAAAACAAAGAAGATCGCTGTACAATTCCGTGTGACTCAATTTTTTCTTTTTTCTTGTACATCACCTCGAGTATCATCATCAGTGAGCTCCGCTCCTGTCCAACTCCCAATGTGCCACATGAGTTACTTTTTTTTTGCTAAGTAAAGATATTCATCGCCTTAGAAGAGGAAATGGCGAGTAGGTTTATCGCAGCGCCGTCGGCAGTCAACGGCGCAACTACGCGGAGTTCATCAACCTCGTCGAGAGAGCGTCATCAGCACGAAGAAGAAGTCGCCGCACTGCTGGCGGAATTAGAGGACCTCAAAAAAGAGAACGATTGTCTGCGCCAAGTCCAAGATCAGTTTTGGCAGCTGCTGTATGAAAAGGAGGATTTACAACGTGAATTAGAGGTGCTGCGCACAAGCCAACGTCAACTAGCGATGAGTGTTCACGGGGCTACTGATGGTGCACAACACCGCGTGCAGCCACGAAATACCGGCCACAGTGGCGTTGACCAGCGGGAGTATGACGCCGTTTCCACTGCGCTGCACGAGTGCATGGAACTCCTCATGGACCGAGAGCAGCAACAAACACTGCACCGCACAGAACTAGGCAGCCGGGGTCCAGTCCGAGCATTTTTATCGTGGCTAGCACTGAGCCACGACAGAGCTCAGGCGCTGTCCTCGCTACAAATTGCACGCGACGAAGCCGGCATTCCAGGAAGCCTCTCCCCGCGAAATAGCAAAGCCATTGGCGTCTTCAGCCCTACGTACGGTGTTGGCTCCATTTCAAAAGAAGAGAAGGAGTCTCTCCTTCGTGAACTTCACTCGTCCAAGCAAGAAGTACGACAACTGCAAGAGGAATTAGATAGAACAGACATGTCACGAATGCAAGCCTTGGAAGATGCTGAGCGGATGCAGCAACAAATAGAAGTTCTTTCATCCGGTGTGCAGGACCTGCGGAAGGCGTACAACGGGGTCAAGCAGCAGGCAGAGAGCAGCACCAAAAATGCTCAGGCGGTGCAAGACCTGAAAAGCCAACTAGCGAATCGCGACGCAACAAAAAAAAATGTCGACGATGGTTTTTGTCGTCGCGTGATGTGTGTGTCGAAAGTACGTCTTT